>JZKD02S1676065.1:183249-197368 GCA_000966675.3 Picea glauca
CTTTCCTTGTTGACAATGCTTCCATAAAGTGTTGGTTGGTGTCATGATCTGGGGCATTTCTCTGACTGCTTCTTTTTTGTTGACTTTGACAAGGTTATCAAAATGTATGTGACCCATTCTTCTGTGCGATAACCAACTTTCATCTTCCTTTCCTAGACAACACTTTTCATTTCCAATTTCACTTAACACATATATGTTGTTTGAAGTTCTCGCAGCTATAGCAATCAATTTTCCTGAACCTTTTTTTCTTATCTCACACTTTTGTGAATTGAACGTAACTTTATGACTTTGATCACACATTTGACTCACACTTAGAAGATTATGTTTCATATCTTTTACTAGTAGAACATTTTCTGCCTTTGTATTCTTGTTCCCAATTCTAACTGTGTCTTTTCCAATGATTTTAGCTGAATCATCATTTCCGAAGGACACTGATCCATCTCTTTCCTTTCTTAATGTAAGAAACATGTCTCTATCATCTGTCATGTGTTTTGAACAACCATTGTCAACATACCAACCACGTTTCTTCTGCTTAGCTTGTAGAGCGAGTGTGCATTCTTCATTGTTGTACTGATTCTGCTTTCTTATCCAATCTTTTTATGAGGTTTCTGTCTGTGATCTATGATTGTTGTTGTTTTGTTGTGGTTCTCTAGGAGGGATTTGTTAGAAAGTATTGGATTTTCTAGATTAACCATAGACAATATCACTATTTTCACCCAACCATAGGCCAAATCCACTCTCGAGCACCTTAACCTTGACAAAGAATCATTATGGAAGCAAACCCTAGGCTAGATAGCCAAACAAAGGGTGGTGCATCTTTCTCCAAGAATAACACACCAAGAAAGAGTAACAAGAGCTGATCAGAGAGTCCAAACCATAACCAAGAGAGAGTCCAAGCCAAAACCGAAATATGTTAGCTGCAGCAGCTGCAACGACATCTCTCCTCAAACTTACGCACAAACTGGCCAACCGCAGTGCGCACAAGTGTTGCTTCTATAGTTTTGAGAATACTGGCCAAAATGAAGACTGGCCTCCTGTATTTATACTAATTCTAGCAGACTGTCTGGGCCGACTTCTCATTCTGGGTACTAATTCTTTAGTATATAATATTTCCTTTAGCCGACTTCTTATGTTGGAGGCTAATAACCTAATACAAGTCATTCTCTTGAGCTGACTTGTCTTCTAGGGCTATTAACCAACTAATTAAGGTTTCTTCTCGCTTTTCGGAATATTCTATTCTCGTCAGGTTTACACGTGGAGGTAAATACCTCCCTCAGCTACCATAATATCAACACTCCCTCCTAGATAGGGAGGTATTGAAGGTAATGGTCTTGAGCACAAACATACCATTCACCTGGTAGCATCAACATAGTCGATAGACTATATCATGATTAGATTATGAGCACCATCATCTCTAATAGTGTCATCAACTGCATCATCTCTCGAAACCATACTCCATCTGAGTAATCAGACATGATGCTGGATAAGTCACTTACTCCACAGAGTGACACAAGAGCCATTCTTCTAAACCGGACATATGTCCTAGAATAATAAATGTCCTGAACCATTTTCCGTCCAGGAAATCTCTGTCCATTGATCATCTATCTAGCTAATAATCATTTCCAACACTAATAATAGTCTTCAAGGCAATCGAAACAGTGTCATTCAATAGAACACAACTGTGTCTATCCATACTAGTACACAACTACAATCCAATGGTACACTACCACACCAAGTAGCACACAGATGCTTGATCAGTGACACATAGTCACAATGAGTGAAATACATCCACCACAGTAGTATACATCTATTGTCTGGAGAAGTACAGTCTCCATAACAATCATATCATCAACCTGCACAGAAAACATTGTTATGATATAAACTGAATCATCTGGGCCATTCTTCCACTCACATCTGTGAGATCTGGAAGAGCATCTACCCTCAGAAGGTAAAACATCAATGATGAGTTATTTGGACTATTCTTCTCAAGCAAGGAAGAATAACTGTCATGATTTCTGAGCCTGGACCATTCACCTATCTGGTCCATTCCTCCAACACTAAACAAAGTGCAACCTGGAGATAATGAGTCTGCCCTGGGGAATGTTTGTCCCTGATTGTTGAACCCGGACCATTCACCTATCTGGGTCATTCCTCCGGCACTAAACAAAGTGCAACCTGGAGGGAATGAATATTCCCTAGGGAATGACTGTCTAGACCATTTCCTAAGGAAATTACTGTCCTACACCAACCTCCAAAACGGACCATTCTTCGAAATTGCTCACAACTGTGAGCTTTGAAAGAATGACTATTCGGCGAGGTGGACTAGTCTTATTGACCACTACTGAGAGTGATCGTCAAGAAGAGAGATTGTCCTAGACCATTCCCTATGTTATCCACAAGGGGAATCACTATCTATGGTACATCAATAATCCATCGAACCATTTTCATTACGAAAATGATTGTTCGATCTGGACCATTTTCCGAACTGGAAAATGCCCGTCCGTCAGAAATCTCAAACCACTTTATGAACTGGAAAGGAACTGCTCATCCTGGACCATTTTTCAAACTTGAAAACTCACTGTCCATAAATCAATAACACATCAATTCTCCCTCCCAACCTGGGAGTCATCTCTTCCTTTTTCAATAAGGAAGTTGTCTCCATGAGCTCCAGTTGTTTCTCGAGTAAGCAAACTCGTTCATTTTTTACAAAGGCTTTTACCAAAATATCTGCTTATCTTCTCATTTGTGGAGATATATATTGGAGAACCACCTCATCACGGAGAATGTGATGCTTGATATCAAATGTACTTCTGTCTTTCTGGAACACTAGTTTTTCTTTGACGGTTTCATATAGCTCTGATCATTAATGTATATCATAGTTTTCTGCTAGCTCATAACATCATGGAAAGGGTCAAACTGGAACATATCCAAGTGGTATTTCTTATGCCATCATGAAAGTTTGTCGTGGATTAGAAATCCATCATCCTGAGCTTATGAGTAACCATTCTGATACAATATCTCTGTTATAGAAGGATTTTCACCATGCTTCTATTGTGCAATGGAGGTTCTTTACTAAGTTGTCTTCTTCCATTTGCATACAAGGGTCTCTTCCTGGTATACCTCAAAGCCTTGAGGTTGTTCTACAAACGTTCTTTGTTCAATTATTCTGGAGAACAGTGTTTGCATTCATGTGATGTAAAACTCCAACCCATGGATATTGTGGATGATATAATGACTCATGTAGAGGTATGTCTGGTTTACTGGAACAAACAATTATCATAGTCTTCTCCCTCCATCTGGGAGAACCTCTAGTTCTGGATCTTGCAATGCTTTCATTCATAAGTCTTTCGTACACTGTTCTTCATCACAACTTTCAGTTCATTTGCTAGATTGCTTTTAGTGAGTTCATATCAGGTTGGTCGTCTTGTGATTCTCGATACAATGACTGGTTGTTCTGGATTTTCTTTCTTGGAATCTTCACGTTCTTCCTCATGTTTCTCTTTAGCTCTTGAGTCCATGGAGTTTTCTATAGATTCTATGCTCTGAAGATTCCAACTTCTTTCTTTCATCATAGGATCATGGATGTGGATGGACAACCAGGGATACTTTAAGGCTTCTTTTCGAAGAAGACTTCTTCTAAAGTCACTTTGAACACGTGTTGTTTTTCATGGTTGCTACCATGGATAGACACTTCATCATCTTCAATGGATCATTAGGATTAGCTCCCTCCTAATCCTTGCTTCATGCATGAATGCATGCTCTTCTTTTGGAAATATATACTCGGCTCCCTCCATCTAACAGAGTCCACGCTTCCGTCTGCATCCTTATTGCCTTCTGCAAAGTGTCATAAGTCTTTCTCCAATTTCCTTTTGATTGTTGACTTCTTTCTGCCTTTAAATCTTCTAGGTTTCTTCAGGATTGATTATGATTTTGGCTTATCTTGTAACTGTTACTTATGCAATACCTTCCACATGAATTGTTCCTAGGCTTTGTTGATGTACTTCATCCTTGTAGTCATTGTGATAGCAATCCTTATCCATTTGTTCTTCCATAGGTATAGTTTCTCTTTGAACATATTATTTTCTAGGAAATAGATATGCAATATATGTACAGAAAACATGGTATGTATAAGAGCTATGAAGAGTATTCTTACCTTGTCTTAGAAGAAGAGGTATGTTTTGTCCTGCTTGGATTTCTTTGAGGGTTCCCTTTCTTCGACAACTGATGCTTCGTGTGTTTCCTTCCTTTCTTTAACTCGAGACAATGATTATTGTAGTGACCATACTTTCGACAATTGAAGCATTGTATTCTTGACATAACTTTCTCTTGATTTGGTTTCTCCCTGGAGCCAAACTTCTTTTTATTCCTGAAATCCTTGAACCTTGCTGTGAAGGCTTGATCATCGTACTTCTTTTGGGGTTTTTCTTTTGCATTGATCCTTCATTCTTATTGTGCACAACAAGTCCAAAGTTCTTCAAATGTAGGATACTCCTTTCTTGTGCTCATGCTTGCGGCAAATGCATCCCATGTCTTTCTTGAGAGATTCTCACAAAGTATGATGTTATGTTGTCATCATCATTCATCTTCATGTCATGGAGCTCATTCTTCGAACTCATTACTTGTCCAATGTTTTTTACTGAGAAGAGGTTTGTTAGGGCATCATACATCTTCTTAGATGAATCGAGATAGGAAATGTAGCGTATCAGGTGATCTTTTATAGAATCCACTATGATACTCATGGCATTGATGTCATTGTCTTTGAACTTTTCCATAACTGCAACGTTCTATGGTTCCTTCTCTTTTCCTTCTTTAAACTATGGTTCCATAATCTTTCCTTTCACGATATCCAACACTTTATTCTTGGCAAGGATGAGATCAATCCTTGTATTCCATGCTCTGAAGTTAGAAGCCCCATGTAACTTCTTTTCTGACTTCATAGAGTAATTCATGGTTGCTTTGACTTGGTCAACCCTAAATTTGACCAAAAACTCAAACTTGACATCTTAGCTTGATGAGAGTACCAGGAGATGTGCTAGGTTAGGGCACACTAGTCTATCCAAAAATTAGTTCAATCCCTTCACTTAAGGTACCTCAACGAGAGGATTAGGGTTTCTACAACTGCACCTGCTAGTAACCCTAGCGATAGTGCTTTAGTAACTACTCTTGCTAGAAACCCTAGTGGCAGTTCTTCAACGAGCTTAGTATCCTTATGGCTATGCTCCCTTCCAATGGTTAGACTGAATGAAGGAGGTGTGGGCCCATAACCTATTAGAAAGTAATGGATGTGCTCGTTTAACCATAGACAATATCACTATTGTCACCCAACCATAGGCCGAAGCCACCCCCGAGCACCTTAACCTTGACAGAGAATCATTCCGGAAGAAAACCCTAGGCTAGATAGCCAAACAAAGGGTGGCGCATCTTTCTCCAAGAATAGCACACCAAGCAAGAGTAACAAGAGTTGATAAGAGAATCCAAACCATAACCAAGAGAGATTCCAAGCCAAAATCGAAATCTGCTAGCTGCAGTAGCTGCAACAGCAGCTCTCCTCAAACTTGCGCACAAACTGGTCAACTGCAGTGCGCACAAGTGTTGCTTCTGCAGTTTTGAGAATACTGGCCAGAATAAAGACTGGCCTCATGTATTTATACTAATTCTGGCAGACTGCCTCGACCGACTTCCCATTCTGGGTACTAATTCTTTAGTATATAATATTTCCTTTAGCCGACTTCTTCTGTTAGAGGCTAATAACATAATACAAGTCATTCTCTTGAGACGACTTGTCTTCTAGGGTTATTAACCAACTAATTAGGGTTTCTTCTTGCTTCTCGGAATATTCTATTCTCGTTAGGTTTACACGTGGAGGTAAATACCTCCTGCAACTACCATAATATCAACAGGATTGTCATTATGCAATCTTTGGCCATGTGTCTAAAGTTGTTATACTTGTAGCATTCCACTTCAGTGCTCAATGATTCAAACCTGTTGTAACTTCTTCTTTATGTTTCACTGGGCCTTCTTGGATAACCCTTTTGCGTATGAATTTCAAAGTTGTTTATGTTTCTGTTGTTATCTATGCAATTTACATCTTTATGTCCAAAATTATTACATGCATAACATAAACCAAAAAAGATAGTTTGATACCTGGCAATTGAAGATCTTTTGAAAGGAGGTGCTCTTATGAATCCTTTTTCTTCCTGAGACCTATATGTTTCTATCGGTCATTGATTGTGAAATCTGAACCTTCTTGGTGGAGGAGTGTCCCTCTAATTTTCTCTGTAGACCTTCTTATCCCCTTTGATTGTTTTTGCATAGCTTTTTGGATATGTTTCTTGTTCTGTTGTTTTGGAGCTTGATCCATTTTTTGTCTAATTGTATCCAAGTCTGGACTTGTCATGATTAGGCCTTTGACTGTTGATAATGTCATTCAAAACTTTTGAGTTGTTCTGCATATTTTTCTTTTGACGATCCCTTCTTAATGTGACAATTTATGCTTCCAAATTTTCAATGATCTTGTCTCTTGCTTCTAGTTGTTCCTTGAGTGGTTCTTCAATTCTTTTATCTTCTTCAATTTGAACCTTCAAATTTGTGATCATTTGTTCTAATTTCTGAGTGTCTTCTTTCTTGTCTAGTTCCGCTTGTAGCTTCATGTTTTTACTCTTTTCTCTTTTGATAACTTCTATGGCACTCATCAATTCCTCTCAATAGTCAACTTATGCCTCTTCAATTTCTTCTTCATATTCTATTTCAGAGTCTTCTACTACCATGAATAGAACTCTTTCTGTTTCACTCTCACTGACTTCATCTTCATCTGATGATGAGATGTCTTCTTTGGTGCATAAGCTTTTCTTGAAAACTTTCTTTGTGGTTCTTTTGTCTTTATATGTTTGTTTTCTTTTTGAGTCACCTTCATCATTTCTCTTTTTCTTATGAGGACATTTGTTAGCAAAATGACCAATACCATCACAATTAAAACAAATTAAATGAAGCTTACCTTTATACCTACCGTCGGTTCCCTTGTTCAGTCTTCTGACAAAGTTGGCCACTTCTTCATCATCTTCCAAGACGTCAATATTGTTGCTATGTTCTTTTTATTGTTGCTTTCCATTTTGCTTTGATGTTTTGGATGCTTTGAAGGCTGCTTCTTTTACATCTAAATTTTCCTATTTAGTTCTCATTTCATATGCTGTGAATATTCCATGTAGTTCGTCCATGCTTATTGAGTTTAGATATGTTCTTTCTTCTAGTGCTAATATCTTAAGGTCAAATCTCATAGGAAGAGATCTTAGTACCTTTTGAACAATTACCAATTCTTTGATTTCTTCTCTCAATCCCATGATTGCATTTACTGTTTCAATGACTTGTAAGAAGTATGCTACAATATTCTCATATTCCTTCATCTTTAGTTGTTTGAATTGACCTCTGTAAGTTTGAAGCTTTGTTGCTTTGACTTTTGAATCTCCTTCATAAATATTTCGATGTTTGTCCCAAATCTCTTTAGCGGATTTACAATGTGCAACTTTGGTGAATATTGTTTCACCAAGACCATTCAGAAGTGCATTTGTGGCTTTGGAATGATTCTGACCGAGTTTCACTACTTTGTCATTTGTTGGCGGAACTACTGGTATTGTGTATCCATCTACAATTGATTTCCAAATTTCAAATCCCTGTGCATGTATATATGTCTTCATCCTTACGCTCCAAAATGCATACTTCTATCCATCAAACTGTGGTATTCCATTTTTATACAAGTTATTGCTCTCCATGATCTACCTTTCAGTGGTTAAACTGATTTATGAAAGAACCTGCTCTAATACCAATTGTTGGATTACTGAGAGGGGGGGTGAATCAGTAATAGAGCAATTTAATCTTTTTTAACCATATAATCCAAGTATTATATCAATGTAGCATTATCATCCAATAACTGCAGAGTAAATAAGCAATGATCAAATGAACAATCATACACATACACAGTACATCGGTGTTTTACGTGGAAACCCAAAGTGGGAGAAAACCACATAATGATTTTTCTTATATGTCTTGAAGAATTACATTCATTGGAAGCACCGACTTCATTTTTTTTCTAGCTGCAACTGGAAGGAGGCTCCAACCCCCTAGTTTCTTAGGCTACAACTTGAGGGAAGCTCCAACTCCCCTATTCTTTGGCTATAACCAGAAGGAGGCTACAACCCCCTATGTTCTCCGGCTACAACTAGAAGGTGGCTACAACCACCTATCCCTACCCCATCCAACCACCCTGACGTGGAAGTAGAAAGATGGAACCACTGTCACACTATCACTATGAGATATACCATTGTAGAATTGTATCAATCTGTACCACTGACCTGCATCCAACCTGTACAACTTCCCTGTAATCAATTTGTACCTGAACTGAACATGTATCAACAAAAATACAACAGGTACGTGACCTGTAGTGTTGCATCACGCGTATGTACGCGCCCTATCTGTTATGCAACCCGCGTATGTACGCGACCAAATTGTCATGCAACCTGTGTATGCCTTTTGAAAACTAGGTTTTTCTTTCTCCTGAAAACTTATGACCCTTTGCAACTTCTTTCACATAGATCTGCAACCTGTCACTGTATCCAAACTGTAACTGTACCTTGTGCATGCATCCTCATACGTAACCTTTACCCAAGGCATATATCTCTCTCTCTAGTCATGTGCAATATAGGTGTGTGTTAATCATGAACAAGTATAATAACCCTCACATGATCTAGTCATCAAACCCTTTCTGATATTCATCCTCTCAATACATCAACTACTTCACAAATACAATCTTTCAACAATGTACCACAAAAACCCTTAGCCATATGCCAAGAAATACAAGATGTGCCTCAACAAGAAGTATCAATGGTAAATATACCAACATTGTATTTCTGTAGATCTGACTTGTGCATAAGTTCCTATGCAACCACTAGTCTCTCTAGGGAGAATCCTCAAATCTCCATAACCATTTCTCATGCATACATCAAAATCCAACTATTCATAGAGATAAGACATAGCTTTTGATATATATGATGTATTTGAGCATTGTAGACCTTTTTGGGAGCTTGATCTCAGAATCTAGAACCTCTGCATCTTCATCTTTTCAAGTTTACATGGCTTTATCAACATGTACGCACCCTAATACACTTCCAGCTCGCATACGTACRCACCCTAATACACTATCAACCCACGTACACCTCAGTATATATGCACCCTATACACTGTCAGCYCGCGTACGCCTCGAAAAATAGGGTTTTTTTTGTATTCGTTGTAATTTCGAGAATTTCGCCGTCAACCCTTCRTACTACCTCAGACTTTCACAACTTCAGATGTATCAATGAGTACTTGCAATAAGCCTCACACAACAAAAGATATTCAATGTGTTCAAGTGTGATTTAATGAGAGAGCCTTGCCTCTTATTTATACTTTCATGTAGCATTACAATTTCCTTATTTTAGGGAGTTCTCCATTTAAAATAATTTATTTTGCAAACACTTTGACTTTTAGGGGCTTCTATATAACTCATGAGGGTTCTTCAACTTCATATGGACATAACTCTCTAAGTTATGTGACGTTCCACATACCACCGAAAATGGCATGACAAGCACTATCCATCTAGAATAGTTTCACTGACAAATTCACTAACCTTCATCTCATTATTCCACAATTAAGCATGGGTTCTCTAACCATACTTCTAGGATAACTCAATCCGCAAAGCGTCTTCCTGTGAGGGATTTCACCATAAGGGAACCACTTTGGAGTTCATCCATTTGTACTTCTTATCCACCATGACAAGACAATAATGAGTCATCTTTACATCAAACAAAATTGGGTTCATTACCCAAACCTTTGTGCTACCGATCTTTCTTCAATGGTTGACATCAATGACAACCAACCTTAATCAACAGAGCAATCAACATGATGGATATGGAGGAAACTACTATGTAGTAGCGGTAAGCTCAAGCTAGGAAACAATTCCTTGCCATTTAACCATCTAAACCTAATAACAACTTGGAAGCCTACATTGGGCTGGCTCATCACTAGTTTTTTGAAATGTGATTTTTTTTGGAAAGTTGACTTTTTTCCAAGTTAGTATATATAGCTACACACTTGCTAGATAGTTAGTTATAGATATGGAAACCTCAATCTAACATCTAGGGTATATGGTAGACTTGACATTTTGGGGATGTGTTCGACAATTTTATCTTTGGACTTAATAGTTAGTTATAGATATGGAAACCTCAATCTAACATCTAGGGTATATGGTAGACTTGACATTTTGGGGATGTGTTCGACAATTTTATCTGTGGACTTAATATTGCCCTGTATTATCTTACTATATGGTTTGACCATAACGTTATTTTAATACAAATTTAAGATTGCTTCTATTTAAAAAAAAATAAAGTTTTCATTCCAAATCACAGATTCCTCATTGCTCTTACACACAACACATCTTCCAGGACCTTGCATATTTCTCTTTTAATAGTTATCCAGGTTAAAATTTTGTTGTCTAGAGCTAACCAAAGAAAAATATTATCTTTTAAAGGACATTCTAACTTCTAAAATATTTGCCACCACCATATTCTTTCCCCATATTGACCTTCTTCCATCTTTGTTGTATAACCCAACTTAGCAGTATTTTCATGAGACCCCTGATTCTTTGACCACTTAATTATATCTTCTTGATTGGAAAGTTTTATGGCACTGTAATTTAAAATTTTTACAAATTATTTCCATTCCTAAGTTTTTAACCCTTGCAAATTCTTGTCCTATGATAGTTTCCAACCTTCAATGAGTAGATCCCCATGAATTGGAGATCTCTTATCAAGGCATCAAACAATTTGTAATTACCTTTGCAACCCATCTAGGGATCTTCCCCTATTATCACCTTATTCCCTCTTCCAATCTTCCAGGTTGTCCACTTTCCAGTTAGTGGAAAGGCCCTTACTAGAGCTTTCGAACTATAGAGCCTCCTTGAGACTTCTTCCTTTCCTATCTAAACCTATATTCTATGGATATTCCTCTAAAATGTTTAGATTTCATCTCCTTTTCCCAAAGCCCTTCATTGTATACTAACCTCCACAATTTTTTTTCCCGTTAGAGCTATATTAAAAATGTGAATATTCTTTAAGCCCCATCCTTCATCTGCCTTTAAAGTTGACACTTTTGTCCATTTTACTAAGGGTAATTCCTCCTTATGCTTCTTTCCTATCCATAGGAAACTTAAACATTTTTTTCTTATTTTGTTGAGAATACCTCTAGGTATATGTGAAATGGACATCTAATACATGAGAATAGTCTCCAACGTAGCGTTAACCAAAACTAATTACCTTCCCTTGAGAACCATATATTACACCCAATCTAAGCCAAACCCATTCTTCATACTTATAATCATTAAGCTTTAAAATAAAGTCTAAGTACTTTGTGAGTACTTTATACCTTGATCTAGCTCTAGATAATTCATAGGAAGGAAATTTACAACTTGGACTTTTTCTTCATGAACTAAAGCATTGACCAACATTGTGAACTTCCTCGGATTGATCTCCATACCTATAGCCTTGTAGTATATATCCAAGATCTCCTTTACATTTTTGATAGTCCATCCAAATGGTTGCATTAAATTTTTTTTGTTTGATATTAGAACTAAGAGGATTTTAATGTAAAAGAGAAATATTATGTTATTCTATTTATTTCTAGAATCCAATAGAATGGGGATGACGAAAAATGCCGACTCTCTATGCATTGTACCATCCATAAGATATTAAGTTTATTCACATGCTAACATATTGCTTCTAATAGTATGATTCTGTTTGACTTTATGATGTGCATAGATATTCCATCAACTCAATGTTTTTATAATACAAAATAATAATACTTGGGATCTCTCTTATTATTTTGTGGCAACGGAAGGAACCACGTCTGAGTTATTTGAAACTCTCTCATAATTTTTCGAATCTTCAACGATGCATTTATGCTCATTGTATTAATCAAGAAATTGTTGCTACTATGTCAAGGTGGCCTTGGCTTCCGTATAGCGACTTTGAAGTCCCTTGAAAACTTTCGAGTTACACAGAGAAATTGGAAGCTAAGCAAGTGCTATGTGGCATGGCTACTGTACCTCTTGATAATATGACAACTGATGTTCTTGTTTATCAAGTCTCCAAGAGCAGTGCAACACTACCCTGCTACTATCTTGAATGGATTTTGAAAAAAAGTAAAGGAGGTGGCGAGCACAAAGCTTCATAACTAAGGATATGTGTCTATGAATAATGGACACTTGTGTCAATAAAGTTTGATGATGACCCCAAGAAATGAGATTGGGAACTTAAGTTCTGAGCTCATAAAATTGGATATTATCGCTACAATGGCTCCACATTGACTCCAAAACTTGAACCTGCAAAAAAAAAAGTATATAGATCTTGCAATGACTCCCTTAAATCCATATGAACCTGCAATATCTCAACCGATTAACAAGCGAGACTATGAAATTAAAACTCCACCAAATTAACTATGAAGCCATGATATCAAATAAAAAGAGTGTTCCATGAAATCAACCTAATATGGCATGGATTAAAACCAATGAAAATGACATTAGGGTCCACTTACAAATGTTAATGGAATTGCAAGAATGGCATCCATATCTGTGAATTAGAGCTTGCGAACATGACATTCGATCACTTACAACTCTCCTCCAAGCTACAAACTCAACAATTGTGTAAAAAATAATTCTCTAAAGTTGATTCTAGCTTTACAATATAGTAATGGAATGTCTTAAGCATTGATGTTTTTGGTAATATTTGATGTTAACCTTTGTCTGTAGTTTAGGGATATCCTTATACCCTCACTATCCAATTTGTTGTTGAATAGGTATTTAAATGGTCAGTGAAGTGTCATTGGGCGCATGCACCCATGGTAACAAGAACTTCCTAAGAATTGATATTGTTTAAGACATAGTCCCCTCACTATATGATTTGTTGTGAAATGGTTAGTAAAGTGTCACTGGGTGCATGTGTCCATGTGTAGTGTTAGAGCCACTTGGACAAGTTTACTAAAACTTCATAACCATCAATACTCTTCAACATATTGTCACTATATGCTACATTATTGCCTAGAGAGAAACACAACAACGAACTAAGTTTCCCATTCATTGGTGTGGTCTCCTTCCTTTATCTAGAGATTGGGCAGACTCTTACTCTTATTCTTCCTTCTCGAGATAATTAATTCTCATTAGCGAAGTACATAAATCATACTCTCTCCACTTTCCTAATTACAAAACCGATTTTGCACAAATGATCTTCCCTACCACAACCTTATATTAACTACTATTAATGATTCTACAAGTGTTGTTAAGAAAACACAAAAAAATGTATTCTCCCTTCACTTCCCAAATTGCAAAACTATTTTTACACCAATGATCTCCATGTGACAACCTTAGAAGTTTGATTCTACAATATCCCCTTAATAATAATTCTACAACGCACTTATTCCATGGTTTGTAGCAGCCATGTGTAAAATTGATTTCAATTTACACCCTTTCTCGTTATGGCATCGAAAAATGTATTCTCCCTTCACTTCCCAAATTGCAAAACTATTTTTACACCAATGATCTCCATGTGACAACCTTAGAAGTTTGATTCGACTAGATCCCCTTGATAATAATTCTACAATGCACAGATTCCATGGTTTGTAGCAACCATATGTAAAATTGATTTCAATTTACACCCTTTCTCGTTATGGCATTGATTTGCCTTTGTTTTTGTTTTTTTATATCAATCTTTGGGATCGCTTTTTAGTCCCTGCCGAAGGCATAGAGGGACTATAGCAATCAATAATTAGTTGAATTCATATTAGTTTGTCCTTTGACTAAAAATATTTGCATAATCTCTATTGTTGGAACTGGAGAACTAAAAACATTGGTTTGTATATAAGAAAAAATACCATGTATGTCATGATCTGATTGGATAACAGATTGGAGGTCTTATTGCCAACTTCGTGATTCCCAATGTTTTATATGTTAGCATATCCAAAGTTTTTTATCATCTACGGTCTTTCTGAATTTTTACTATTTTTATTAAAATGTTTAGATATCCAAAGTTTTGAGCATCGAGAG
>JZKD02S1676065.1:218036-252745 GCA_000966675.3 Picea glauca
AATGTGCCCAAAATGACCTCTTCAGTGAATTCCATTGACTTATAGCTCAAAATAGTCAAAATCATGGAAATCATCGGAATGCAACGAAACCAAAGCCAACCTATGCGGAATGGCTTATAATCATGGAATGTGATGATCAATGCAAGATGGACCCCACAATGCCTCTCAAATACCCCTGTACTCGCTATAACATCCATCTGGCTACTCTGGTCATCCTAAATCTCTGCACTGTGATGATGTCCCAAAGTGGGGACATTACAGTGGACCCGTCCTGCTTTCATTCTTCGGGGCCTCGTAAATAGAATGAATTAATGTTACGTCATATATATATATATAAACAAATTCTCTTTAAACTTGAAGCTGTCTTTGTCGACCCCCAAGTATATTACATAGCTGAGAGTAAATGCTCGTTTCTCCCTTTGTTTTCCCTTCTCTATACTTACTCGTTTTTCCCTTGTCTTCTTCCCCTCTATTATCCCTTTGTGATTCTATACTTAGGCACATTTCTATGATCATGACTTCCCGGGTTGGCGGATTGGCATATTCTCGTCTTCATCTTTATCTTCACATCATGAGCCCGATCGACTGCGGTTCCTTTCAATACTTAGCCAATTATCTAGCCATCGGGTCCCGGGTTAGTGCTATCGAACACTTATTCCCCTTGTTCTGTCATATACATCTTGCACCCAAAAACTTCCGTGATCTCCAATTTATGCTTTTACTAGTGAGAACTCACCAGGGGTTCGAAAAGATTGGCATTAATAAACGAACAATAGATGTTGTTATGTGAGATACTTACCCCTTTTTCCCTTTTCTTGTTCCCCTCTATTATCCCTTTCTGATTATTTACTTAGTCGCCTTTATATGATCGTTGGTTCCCTGGTTGGCAGACTGACATATCTTTATCTCCATCTATATCCTCACATCACGAGTCCGACCGACCGTCGTTCCTTTCCATACTTATCCAATTTTATGGTTGCAGTTTCCGAGGTTGGCACTATCGAACTCTGTTGTCGCTTGTTCTATGATATACATCTTGCACTCAAAACTTCTGTGATCTACAATTCCACCCTAGACTCCTCGAACACGCAAGCTTCACTCTACCCGGGTTCACAAAAGTTTCAAAGCATCTATCGCTGCCTTCCATCCCCACTACCTTCGTGCCCTTCCTAATGCACATTAATTATGGTTTTACTAGTGACAACTCAACACACTGGCACGAAACAATTGGCATTAACAAGCAAAAAACCTCGAGGACATCTCCCATTAACACACATTAAACCACCATTTACAGTACTCTGAACGACCGTCGTTCCTTTCCATACTTGCTGAAATTTTTCCACGTGCTCCGTGATATACATCTTGCACCCAAAAATTATGTGATCTACAATTCCACCCCGGGCTCCTCCAACTTGCAAGCTTCACTCTACCCAGGTTCACAAAAAGTTTCAAAGCATTTATCGCTCCCTTCCATCTTCGCCACATTCGCGCCCTTCCCAATGCACATTAATTATTCCGGCCTCTAGATTGCACTTCCATTGTTCCGTGACCTACAAACAATACTTGGACCTCTGCAACCCTATTCCATACTTAGACACTTTTTTGGTTGCGGGTTCTCGGACTGACGGGCTCAAAATTGTGTTTCAAATCTTCCGCGACTTGCAAACAGTACCCAAAGTTCCGCGATATACAATATGTCTGCTGGAATTCCCCATCATGAGCCCGACTGTCCGCCGTTCCTTTCAATACTTAGCCGCAATTTCTCTGTATGTTCATGACGTGGTACATTTCCATGGTTGCACATGCTACAACCACTATATATCGAGTTCGGCCTAACGTTTCCCTATTCCATACTTAGACACTTTTTCGATTGCGGGTTCCCAGATTGGCGAGCTCAAGATTGTGTTTCCAATGTTTCGCAACTTGCAAACAATATATATTAGAGAAAATGAGTCTGGGCTACTGTTTTCCTATTCCATACTTAGACACTTTTTCGATTGCGGGTTCCCAGACTGACGGGCTCAAAATTGTGTTTCGAATCTTCCGCGACTTGCAAACAATACCTAGAGTTCCACGATATACAATTTGTTCGTTGGAATGCCCCATCATGAGCCCGACCGTCCTCCATTCCTTTCAATACTTAGCCACAAGTTGGTTGCATGTTCATGACGTGGTACATTTCCCTAGTTGCACATGTTGCAACCACTGTGTATCGAGTCCGGCCTAATGTTTCCCTATTCCATACTTAAACACTTTTTCGATTGCGGGTTCCCAGATTGGCGGGCTCAAGATTGTGTTTCCAATGTTCCGTGACTTGCAAACAATACCCGGAGTTCCACGATATACACTTTGTTCGCAGGAATGCACCATCATGCCCTCTTCCATGTTATGCGTTCTGCGGTCAAAACTTTCGAGACATACAATTTGACCCTCGGGCCCTCGCCTCTACTGGTTATATCTTGTAACCTTATTTTGAAGCTCGATCGACTGCTTTCNCTCAAGATTGTGTTTCCAATGTTCCATGACTTGCAAACAATACCCGGAGTTCCACGATATACACTTTGTTCGCAGGAATGCACCATCATGCCCTCTTCCATGTTATGCGTTTTGCGGTCAAAACTTTCGAGACATACAATTTGACCCTCGGGCCCTCGCCTCTACTGGTTATATCTTGTAACCTTATTTTGAAGCTCGATCGACTGCTTTCGATAATTAGCCATTCCTTAATTGTTGTTCCCTGTCCCCGCCACCTTCGTACTTCTTTTTGGATGTGCAATTAGTAATTTTTAATGCTAACAGTTCATCGTGTAGGAATCATAAACATTGCCATTAATGAGCGAAAGGCTCGAGGAGATCTTCCACACTTATGCGATATACAAATTGACCACCAGACTCCCACATCATCCCCTCTTTCGTGTTACACATTTTTCACTCAAAAGTTCCGAGACATACAATTTGACCCTTGGGGCGTCACATCTCCTAGGGAACCATTGTCACCCTAGTTTGAAGCCCATCCGACCGCTTTCCATACTTGCCCATTTCATGGAATCTCTTTCGCGGATCCTCGGGTTGGCGGGTTCACGAAATCTCCAATTCCCAGTCACTGTTTACTATGCCCGCCACCTTCGCACTTCTTTCAAAGTATGCAACGACCGAGGTTTAATGCTAACAATTCATCATGCAACAACCGTACAGACCATCCTTAATAAGAAAAAGGCTCGACGAGACAGTCATATTGACTATCGCTACACAACTTGCCCAGAAACATGCAGAAAAGATCTTGCCACGTAATGGGATATCTATTACAAATTTCAATATATTAGCAAAAACGAGTTCGGCCTATCATTTCCCTATTCCATACTTAGCCACTTTTTCGATTGCAGGTTCCCGGACAGGTGGGCTCACGATTGCGCTTCCAATGTTCCGTGGCCTGCAAACAGTACCCAGAGTTCCGTGATATACAAAATGACCTCTGGACTGTCCCATCATGCCCTCTTCCATGTTATGCGTTTTGCACTCAAAAACTTTTGAGACATACAATTTGACCCTTGGACCCTCACCTCTCATSGTTATACCTTGTAACCCTATTTTGAAGCTYGACCAACCTCTTTCRATAATTAGTCATTCCTTAATTTCTCTTTCCCATCCCCGYGACCTTCGTACTTCTTTCTAAATATGCAATTAGTAAGCTTTGATGCTAACAACTCGTCATGCAGGAACTGTCAACATTGTCATTAATGAGYGAAACGCTCGAGGAGATCTTCCATTAATACGCATTAAACCAAGATCTGCGGAGASTTATATTATCCCTTCCTATTGTTCATCTCAAACAACATGGAATGTCTTTTGCGGGTCGTCATGTGGGCACGTTCACGAAATCTCCAATCCTTAATTGCTCTTCGTCATACCCGCCATCTTCGCACTTCTAGGTATGCAATTACTAGTCTTTAATGCTAACAATGCATCATGCAACAACCGTCGAGATTGTCATTAATGAGCGAAAGGCTCGAGGAGATCTCCCATTCACACACATTGGACCAAGGTTTGCGGAGGGTTATATTATCCCTTCCAACTCTTCATTTCAAACATTGTCTGGGGCAAACAAACGTTCTTGTAAACCTATGGCAGCAACTCGACAACAGTTCTGTGGAGATACAGTGAATATCTTCGGATGCGAGGACGAGAACTTCTAGTGGTCCAGGGCATACTCTTACTATTCATCCTGTTCCGCCCAGAACGAAGTGAGTTGGACCTCTGGAATCGCTCGTGCAGGCTGCGTCCCTGAGGTTTTTTACTGTAAGGAGGTGGTCTCTTGGTGCGTCGAAGAATATATTTCAAGCTAAAGAATTATTCCATTGCAAGACCATTCTCCTGTTTCTTTGTCACCTTAGGTCTTCCGCAAGATGTTAAGATTGTCGGAGCCAACATTGACCTTCAGAGGACAAGACTGCAAACAGTTCCTAGAAAAACATGATAACGGGTTGGACCTCTTACTTGAGTTCCTTGAAGACCCGACAACAGTTCCTGAAGATATCACAAAGTTGTAGGTCAGTTCCTTTAGAAATTCATTCCAGGAATTGCTTGGTTGTTTACAAGAATAACGGGACATGAATCCACGACAAGCATTTACCGCATGGTTCTTTGTATTTTGTATTTCATAGTCAAGGAATAATCCATTTTTTATTGGGGGAAGCTAATTTCCATTGAAATCTGTTCCCAATTGTCACGATTCAAAGAAGAGAATAAATTGTATATGTCATCCTACTTGATTTTCGCGATAGTGCATTGATGTCCGTTTCCAAAACTGTCTCTGTCCAAGAAGATAAACTATGAATTCGACCCAATAATGTTCTTGTACTAGGCCTTGTGGAGGCACAAGGCCTCCCATTGTTTTTATGAGGTTTTTAACGACTTTGTATCGGTTTTCAAAGATTTATTGTTAGGAAAGGATGCTCCCTGGATGTTTGGCCAGGCAACCAAATTTTTGGACAGGAAGGGGACACTTGAACAAATGGAAAATTACAGTGTAATAATGATTTTTGGCTCCAAGGAAAATCCTACTTTCCTTCCATGTCACATCACAGACAAGATGTTTGTTATAGAAATAGCAAGGCAATGCAACTACTGGTTGCATTTTTTCCATGGCAAGAGAAAAAAACAATTCATTCATCCTAGAAAGTCGGGGACTTCGTGTTCAGGAACGTCAACAAGATTGACGAATTCGCAGGCCATTCAAGAACTTGAACCTAAGATATGTTGAAAGGATAAGAGGGTTCGACCCTAATGGGATTTTTCTAGAACATTTACTAGCAGTTGTCTTTAACAACTCTTTTATCCATACACGCCTAATCGAAGACAGAGACAATGACGACAACACTCCTGCTCCTGACGATGGTGACGTAGAGACATTGCAAAGCACAACTGAATTGTATAGACAACAGGGAAAAGACTCCGGTGAGAAGAGTGTCCAGTCCCTGACCATCACTCCCAAGAGCACGCCATCACGGAGCATCGCTTCAATGACCCACCCCAGTAAGAAAGCAACCCATAAATCTTCAAACAGAGGAGGAGATAAGAACCCTCCTCGCGGAAAAATTGATAGTTCTCACAAGCTTCCCATGACAAAGAAGAGAAAAAACATTGTAGGGTAGGGAAAAGAGCCCAAAACTGAAAGTGAGAACATGCAACTTGAGACTGTTGTGGATGAGGTGTTCCACAAAGTTGATCAATTCGCGGACGCGATGCACCATAGTTCCACAATGGAAATATCTGAGACCGACATTTTTGACGAAGATGAATCCTTCATATTCAAGAGCGTTGTTTTTGACAGCAAATCTAAAAATTTAATTATTGAAAATAGAGATGTAACAAACAAGAAAGGGAAGTCTCGTTCAGAGATTAACCTTAGGAACATGCAACTGTTCCAAATCTCCTGATTTCACCGAGCAACCGCAGATGCTCTTGATGATTCCATTGGAGGAATTGAAGCGGAGAATGCTAGACTGAACGACCGAATCAAGGAATTGGAGGAGGCTTTGATTCCTACCCCATTCTTTACCAGTCCTTTAGCAAAAAACATGCTTGTCACCCCTGCAACCAAGTTAAAAGGATCCTCCAGCCTCCTCAGATCCTGTAGAGGCTACGTAGAGAAGAATATTAAGAAAAGAATGGAGCTAATTACTGAAGCTTGGGAAACATCACAAAATATAGCTTCCTTTTGAACGAGGGCACATGCTTTGCACAAACATTTGCAGGCGAATTTAAAAAATGAAGAACGTTTCTATCTAGAGACGGTGATCCCTTTTGGCAACCATGTCATCAATATCTCATATATGAAAAGAAGACAAGAAGATCTCCCCTCCCCTCCCCAAACCAGATCAAACAATTAAAAGCATGCTGGAAAGAGAAAGTTAAGAACCTACACCTCATTGTCGAATCATGTGAACAAGCCATATCAGAGAAATAAGAATTATTGAGAAACCTGATTGAAATAGATTTAGCCGGAAGTACCAACGAGGTTCAAGATCCAAACTTAATCCTCAACTTCTTGTCCTTAACCAAGCAAGCCTTCGATGAACAAGTTGATATTTTAAAGGGGTTGTTTTTAGAAAAGTTTTACAACATCCTTGAATATGGTCAAAATGACATGGAGAACTGGCTAGTGGACTATTCGACACACAATGAAGAAATTGAACAGGCTCTGCATAGTATTTCTATCGATCTAAGGAAATTAGAAAACGAGCTTTTCAACATAGAAATCTAGGATGAAATCAACATGGCCCCCATGAGAATGAAGAATGACTCCAAAGTAGAATGAACAAGCTCACCGACGAAGGGCAACAACCGGTTGGCACGGTTCGAGTGGCCGTCGACGAGAGCAACAAAAAGGCATCAACTTTATAGTAAGTCTATACCGATCACATCTTGCTTTCTTTATCAATCCAGTTATTCCACCTCTTTAAATAGGAATCTCTAACCAAAGACTGATAACTTCCAATTTCTTCTTTTCAGGTCTTCGTCTCTATTGTCGCACACTTCTTCTTTCTACAACCCTATTTCTTGTACTTATTTCTTTTTTGGTCCGCGGGAGCTCCAATCCAAGTCTATATGACAAACGCATTTAAATTTCTAGAAATATGTAACCGATTCCAGAAATATGTAACAAACATTATTAATTTTTGATAAATTTCAAAGAAAACTAATTCAGGAACAATTTCAACAGTGCCTTGTGGGCTACTTTCAGACTGCTAAATTAGTTCTCTTTATGCATATCGATCATCTTCTTTTATTTTTATGTGTTGGATGTCAGGAAATTGTGCTTATTATATTTGAATGTTTAATGTGTGTGATTTCTGGTCATTTTTTCCAGGAACCTTTATTTCAAAAAAAAAAACAAAAACAAAAACTACTACTATCCTTTTTTATTGCTTCAAGTCATTACGACGAAAATTTTCTAAGTCTCATATTTGAACTATACACGCGCCAGGAAAAAACTTAAACATGAGTATCGCATCTATAAAAAACGCAGTAGGATTGACATCCTCGTTCACATATTAACCCAATATTAATATAATATTATGATTAACTAATTCATGAGGTTCTTTGGGGCTCCAACCTTACTTCTGTAGTGGCATTTTCCCCGGGTCATCTACCAACCCGATGTCTTATGGCTGACGTGTGACAGACTGACACGAATCATTTTCTGCATGGATACCACCTGTACTTCAAGCTGCATCTCACGTGTCTCTGTTGCTTCGGGCTTCTATTTCTCCCTCGGTCCCACCATAGCAATGCATTTATTCCCATTCCAACCTAGGAAAAACTACTCTGCCATACAACACTTGTTACATTGGTTGTTATCTATGTGTTAGTAATAATGGCGCTAGTATCTATCTTTAAAATCTCATTCCATATCAATGTACTTCTCTCGATGGAAAATAACCCGAATAGGTGCAAAGGGCATGGACGATTTAACCAAAACACGTGGCATCATCAACGACTATCATCGATATGGCGAATCAACGGTGTTATCGCGCTTCGCTCATGGTTGAAAAGGCCTCCGTGTGCCTTATGTAAACTCTGAAGGTTTCTCGTGGTGCAGTAGCGGCAGCTAGAATTGAAAGAAGCACATTCTCTCAGAGTTCGGGCTGTTTATTTCCTTCAATCACAATGGTCAGTTTGCTTTCGTCCGGATCTGTACTTGATGATTAGTTTTTCTGTTAGATTTGTATTTATCTCTTCCCCATATACACTGTGAAGTTGGGTTTTTATTTTGCTTCGTGCAATTAGATCTTGGTACCAGGGTTTAGCAGCAATGGAAACGAAGTATAGCTCTAAGTTGAACTAGAAATAATTTGAGAACTGAAAGAAGATGAACCCGCGAGAAACAGAGAGAAATCCTGGGTTATCCAGGGTTTAGGGTTTTTAGGTTTTAGGGTTTGAAGGCTTAGGGTTTCGGTGGGTTTGTCTTAGGAGCGGCTTGTGTTTTTCATTTGAATTGGCTCGTGCGAATTCGCACCTGCATTTAGCAGCAATGGAAACGAAGGATAGCTCTAAATTGTGCTAAAATTAACTTGAAATCTCAAAGACGATAAATCCCCGTGAAACGCAGAGAAATACAGGGTTTTCAAGGTTTAGGGTTTTTAGGGTTCAGGTTTTTGAGGGTTTAGGTATTGTGTTTGTCGCAGGAGCAGATTCTGTTTCTCGTTTGGATTTGCTTCTGCGAATGTTCTCAATGCCTGTAAATTGTTAGCCAGTTGGATTGGCTGGTCCAATAGTTACCAAGTTCTTGTTCGAATTCGAATTTGGTACGATAAAACTTAAAATAGGAAAAAATCAAGTCGAATAACATTCGGATAAGAAAAAGTAGTGCCATATTTATTTATTGGGATTCAAGGATTCAAATGAGAAAATATCCATTTTTTGTGTCCTAGCGTGATATTCGATATAACAATCATTATGAAATATGTAGCATGATTTTTTTTGCTAAAGGTTGTAGAGTGATGAAGCATGAAATGCCAATAAGCCTCCGCCTTTCGATTCATTGTTGTGTAACAGAATTGTACTTAGCCGAATTTTTGAATTTGGTAACTATACTTCGTTATATATGGATGAGTTTGGAAACTGAAAGGAAAATAGATAGTGAAGTTTAAGGTAATGTAACAAAGTTACAGTTTGCTGTTCATCAGTTTTCAAGGAAGTGAAACTAGTAAAAGTGGGTACTTCAATATCCTACTTTTAATAGTATCTAGTAAAAAGTGGACAATTTGATACCCTACAGTACAGCCTGAGACCTAGCTATGCCCTACCCGAGCTCCTACGTTAACAGCCTAAGATGTAGCTATAGGCTAGCCGGGCTCCTATGGTGTAACAGCTTGAGACCTAGCTATAGGCTAACCAGGCTTTTCTGCTTAACAGAAGCAATCATTAGAGGAAGAAATTTAATTTGATCACTTATCCTACAGTCTAGCTGGGCTTGCTACACCGACAATATGAATATTGATGGACACTTGTGAAAGAGATTTTACTGTTAACAAACGCAATTGACATTAAGCTAGGCACCTAAGATGGAGTTGGTCCATAGAAATAATGAAAATAATATAGGTTTTATCTGAAGCCTTGATGAATTGTTGTCCAATGATCACTGGATATTGTTGATTGTCAATACTTTTAAGTGTTGTTGTTCTTGGAAGTAGTGATGCTACTAGAAATAAGAAATGCAAAATGGGTATATAGCAAGGGAAATGGACATTCTTAGGTTTAGCACAAGTAATGTTTTTAGGTTTCTTAAACATATATGCAAAACTAACAAAAAAATTTAAGAAAGGGCTAGGCATATATGTTAGAATTAGGAAAAAATAGAGAAAACAAACAGATCTGAATTAAATAAATAAAATTTCTGAGCGCAAAAACAAACGTTAGCTTACCTCCTGGTCAAAGAAGAATGTACCTGTCACATGTGTGGATGTAAACCTCTTTACTATGCTCAGAAAATTAGTTTAAGGTTCATGGATCAAACCTCTAGGGTTTGATCTCTGTCATATGAACTGAAGGACAGTTTGCCAAGGAATATACCACAAAAAGGATGCTGTCCACAGCTTAGACAGCAGCAGCAAGTACTCCACAAGAAGAGACAGCAAAAACACCACAATAGGAAACAGCAAGACTTCCAAAAAGGAACAGCAATACTTTCCACAACGGAAACAGCAATAACCTTCACAGAAAAGAAGACAGCACAGGGATAAAACCCCAACACGAAGGACAGCAAGTAGTAGAATGCCCACAGTAGCCTCAACTCTGTAATCGGTAGTCAAGAGGAGGAGGCCGCGACACCTTTATCAGGTCCGTGGCTCCTTAAACTGATATGGCAGCCAAGAAGGGAGGCCACGGCACATTCCCTCAGGTCTGTGGCTCTCCTAAGCAGATCCGGCAGCCAAGGGAGACACCATCGACACCTCATACACCAGCAGATAGAAGATGAAGCTCCCAGCTAACAAAAGGACCAAGCAATACCTCAGATCTGAAACTGATAAACCAAAGGAGAGACCGCACCACAAAGAGAGAGTAACTGAGGTAGCCGCAGCAATAGGATAGTGAGGAGTGAGTGAGTATGTAGAAATGCTAGAGGGTAGGGTTCTTTTTATAACTAGGGAGAGGAGTTAGGGCTAATAAAAAAATAATTAAATATTGACAATTTAATGAATATAAATATTAATTAAAATTTAAATGTCAATTAAAATAAAGTAAATTATAAAAACCCCCACCACATAAAATAAGAGGGAAAACAAGACAACAAGGGGGAACTTTTTAAGACAAAGTCAAGGGGGGTCCACAATGGCAAAACATGTCCACATGAGTCTCATAATGACTTATAAACTTTATCATCACTGCATAAGAGGGTACATCAATAATGTGATCATGTCCATCTTCATAGGCACTCCTAGGTCTCATGGCCCATCTCGGGAGAGAGGAAGAGGATCACACATCAACACATCTTGGTATTTCACCAAGATCTACCTGGTCCAAGACTAGGTTGCCCCATAATACATCTAGGGACTTATATCAACCACCAAGGAACACATCCAAGGATCAATCCAAGCACCGGGCAAGGATTCTCTGGAACACATCCTGGGGCCGTAGAACACATCTAGGGACTTACTGCTTGGTCCAAGACCAAGAACCCCAGTCATGTATTGGGGGCCCTAGTCCTCAGCTAGGGTCTTATGCCATCCTCCCGGAGAATGGCTCTTGCAGCTCCACTAATTTCAACAATATATATATATATATATATATATATATATATATATATTAAAATAGGGAATAGTATCTCGTGCTGTATCAACCGAACCAAACAGAGGCGACTTTTACAAAACCATGGCGACTTCAAATGTGTTAATTGCAATGGTGAATGGTGAATGTTGAATGCGTTAATCACAAATGCATTAATGGTGAATGTTGAGTGCGTTAATTACAAATGCGTTAATGGTGAATTTTGAATTCGTTAATTACAAATGGGGCAATGGTAAATGTTGAAGACTTCACAAATTAGGAATTTACAATGTATTTATAACTTATATATATAATAATTTTAATTATATATATATACACACACACACACACACACACACACACATAACATATATATATGTGTGTGTGTGTGTGTGTGTATAAAACTAAGATATATATACAATATATAAAGTTATATACATTAACAACACTAGGCTATCTCCAGATTTTATCAACAGATGAGGCCAGTAACCATGAGTATTTTAGTCTTTTTCCTCTCTCTCTCTCTCTCTCTCTCTTTATATTATATATATATATATATATATATATATATATATATATATATATATATATATATATATATATATATATATTACCTGCTGTTTCCCCGCTTTATCCGGAGCCTTGGATCCTGGTAACTTAGATATTAAATTCATTTAAATTTGGAATAATTTAGATTGAGTTATTTTAAATTTAGATTTAATTTGTCTATATTTGCATTAAATTTGGGTTAAATTCAATTTTAGAATTATATGTTTTCTTGAATGCAATGACTATTTTTTTTTCTGAATTTAAATGGTTGTTGAACACAAACACAAACCAATTGACTTGTTGATATACACTCCCTCCAGGCTATATAGATCGCTGCCCCCCAAACCTTTAAGTAACTATAACAAACAACTATTCTCTATGAAAACACTCACGCTTCTGTGTGAGGGTCATGCCATCCATTTGCTACAAAATGTCACCATACCCTTATGCTGTGAAACAGATCCTCTTATAAAGAGTCTAGAGCATAATTGAGAATATCTAGAAGGAATTCTCTTTTTTAGTTTGAAGGGGTCTTGTGTGTCCCAAGGGTTCCCACTAGGGTGTTAGGGGGTCAGAAATGGCCAAGAAATGACCTGGAAACAGCTAGGAAATGGCTTGGAAATGCTTCTACGAGTTTCCGAGTTGTTTCTGAGGCATTCTGGTTACCGATACTTTTCTGGTAGTGAAACGTTGGGGCAAACAGGAGTTTCCTGCAACTTATTTTTAAAATTTTACTGTTTAGTAATTCAACAGATCCAATAAGGTGTCAGGGGGCCAGAAACGGCCAATAAAAACACCTGCTGACTGTTTCCTAATTTGGAAACATTTTCAAGTGGTTTGGAAACATGTCTACCAGTTTCTGAGGCGCTTTGGTTACTGAAACTTTTCTGGTATGGAAATGTTGGGGTGAACACAAGGCTTCTGCAACTTGGTTCTGAAAGTTTGTTGTTTGGTAATTCAATGGATCCAATATCTGAATTTTATTATTTTACCTGCATTGCCTCTCCTAATGGTGTCAAATATGGGTGCTGCAAACAAGTCACACGAATCAGCAAGAAAACACAATGTTATCCTAAAAGATGACTTCTGGAAAGCAAAACATTTCTAAAATTGCAGAAATTATCTTCAGAGTTTATAGTGCAAGTCGTGCATTTGTGAACCGTTCATTGTATAAATATGGTTTTGGATTTTGTTGTGAAGCTCTACTTCTTGATTGACTCTTCTAATGGAGGTTTGATTCTGACAGAATGATCAGTTCAGTAAGCTCCTGATTAACCCCAAGGAAGGGTAGGTCCTGATTGAAAGTTTCATGTTGGTATTTAGGTGGAACAGTTAACCACGGTGGGTTTCCTCCTTTTTACCATCTTAATTACTTTATGGCCAATATAGTTTTTGCTATGTCTAATGCAACTAAAAAAACCAAGGTATATCATACTATGGTCATTATCTTTTTAACCTGCTGTGATGTAGTTTTATAGCATAAAAATCTCACGGTCATGATCTTTAATATACCATGGTCATGATCCTTTGAGCATATCATGATCTTTTAAGTTTTATAGTTTCATATCTTACAAATCATTGCCTTGGGCATCAGAAGACTTTTTTTAAGACTTTCTACACTTTCAAAGATGAAGATGTTGTGCTGTGAGTGTAACTGGAGTCAACTAATAACGTCTTAAAAGATAAAGTAAGATTTGGCATAAACAGACTTGCACTTGCATGCCCAATCTTATAGCTCTTAATGGATGACTAAACAGTCGCTAATGATCAACAATAGTGGATACTTGGAAAATTGCCCATTCAAATGAAGAAAAAAAGTGTACATAAATTGGATCTTACTTAAGAACAATCTGCAACTAGAACTAGTGTCTGTTTCATGCACATGTTCTCTGGTAAGTTCCTACAAAGCAAACTATATGATGTCATCTTTGAATATTGTTCCTAATTATAATTCTTAATTTTGTATGTGGTGTATTTTCTCCCTCTAGTCGTGTATATACCTATATGTCTATCTATAGTATGACCTTTCCTACTTTTGAAAATGCAAATTCTTTTATATAAACAGGGAAAAAACAATGTATATGGATTCCGATTTTTTTCTTAAACTATATGATTTCTACTGATAATTATTCTCATTCCCATTATATTGTGTTAGAAGACAGCCTAGAGTGGCGAGGTCAATATGATTATATCTAGATGCACTAGTTGAGCATCACATTGAATGGTATTCTCACTTCTTTTGTGTTGTCTGATATTATGATGATAGGTCAATGTTCCGAAGACCAAGAAAACTTTTTGCAAGAACAAAGCTTGCAAAAAGCACACTTTGCACAAGGTTACTCAGTATAAGAAAGGGAAGGACAGCCTTTCTGCCCAAGGTGAGTTTAGTTTTTTGTCTGGATTGATACCAAAGGTGCTGACCCATGCAGAATCAAATGAAGTTGATATGACTTCTCCATTTTGCTAGGAAAACGACGGTATGATCGAAAACAATCAGGTTATGGAGGCCAAACAAAACCTGTGTTTCACAAGAAGGTAAATGGGGATTTTATGATAAAGTATCATCTTTAGAACCTGAAATATTTCAAGAATGGGTCATATTCCCTTCATACAATGTCTACAAAGAATCTGATGTGATAATATTTCAATTTTTTGACATACTAGGCAAAAACAACAAAGAAGATTGTGTTGAAGCTGCAATGTCAGTCTTGCAAGCACTATTCTCAACATGCGATCAAGGTGAGCTTTTAACAGTTACTATCTTTTTAGTTCTGTTGCTCTTCAATGATTTCATCTTTTTCCATGTTGTGCCTTGCGACAATGTTGTAATCAGAGTATCTATAATGGCTATCATGATTTTGCAGCGTTGCAAACATTTTGAGATTGGTGGAGACAAGAAGGGAAAGGGAACGTCCCTTTTCTAAACTTTCAGCTATGTTCCAGCTTTCTATCGATCATTTTACATTCTTGTTTGCATATCTGTCTGAGGACAGAAGTTGTGTTGTTTATTAGTAGATTGGTGGAGACAAGGGGAAGGGAACGTCCTTTTCTAAACTTTCAGCTATGTTCCATCTTTTTATCGATCATTTTACATTCTTGTTTGCATATCTGTCCGAGGACAGAAGTTTTGTTGTTTGCATATCTGTCCGAGGACCAACTGAAGATGCCAATTTAATTTTGCCTGTCTAAAGGCCTCTTGCACTTTATTTATAAAACAAACCATCGGATTCAAATTTTGCTTGGTTTTGTTTTCTGGTTATTCTATATTAAAAAACTAATCTTCTGTTGCTATATTTTTAACCCAAAATATTTGACATATAGTACATGAATTTGATAAAGACCAGGTTTTAGTTTACTTGCTTGGTTTTTTATTGTATTGTAGTTCGAGTTAAATGGAACGAACTTTCATTATAACAGAAGCCCTTGTTTTACTGGCACATATTTCTCAGTTGCAAAAATGGCTTTCTTTTTGAACTCGATCAAGCACGAATAATTTTTATATTTTTTTAAAATAGGGAGTATTCATTTTAAATTTAATTGTCTATAGTAAATAATTTATTGGGATTTATTCTTATTATGTATGCCACTTTGGCGTGGAAGGTACTTGATGAATATCTTTTTTCTGTTTTTTAAATAGAGCATTTTAAAAAAAAATTAGTTGTCTATAATAATACTTTATTAGCATTTTATCAGATTCAGTTTTTTTGGTACCTTCCCTGGGATGTATATTATTTCTCGATGTAACTTGCAGCTTTAACCTGCACATAATCGTAGCATGTGTCTAGACTCTGGATCTTCGGATATGACTCTGAAACACTAGAATATGGACAGCAAAGTTATCAGCAGATCACTACTTTCTCTGGTGCAAAACCATCACACTTTTTCATGCTCCAGAATTTGCTAATCTAGCACTTACAAAATGTAAATTTGTCTCTTCTGATGAATAAAATTACGCTTTTTTCTGAGGAAACAAAAATACTTTATTGCCATTTATTCATATTATGTTATGGCACCTTGGCTTGGAAGGTACTTGATGAATAATGAGTGGAAAACAAACCTACAAACGGTAGTGCACATTCATCACTGTGATTCTTTCTCAGGGAAATTATTAAAAAGGGTGAGCTATACACTCACTATAGGTTTGTGTATTCTTACTTATTAGCGATATTTGCAGATGGATTTTGCATAGGGATAATCACCTGTGCTTTGTGGACTTTCGTCCTCTGATCTTCGAGCAAATTGCCTCACTTTGAGCCCTCTTCTTCTTCCACCGCCCTTCTTCCCAAGCTTCAGTTCTCTTCCGTTTTTTTGGTTGTTCCTACATCAAGCAACATTCTTTGTTATAGAGTTGCGCTGGAATGCCAACCATCAAGGTGATTTGTTTCACATTCTTGAGACCCTTTTCATTTGAATTTCAAGATGATTTTTGATTTCAAACTTGGTGAAAATTGAGTTTTTATTACAAAGCTTGGAATGAAGATTTAATTCGGGTCACACCCCCCTCCATTCACAGGGTTTTGGTCCCCAAAAGCTTCAACTCGAAGATGCAGCATGCTATGTTTGTATTCAGAGCACTTTCTATAATGGGCTTTAACTTTTCATCACTTCTAAATATAGGAAAAATTTACATGCTAGGGCTACACTCATTCCCAAGTGTTCTTACTTTCCTACAGTTCTTTAGACAGTGTCCAATGCTTCAACACAGTTTTCATGATCATGGGCAAGCAATAACAAATGTTTCATCCATTCGACCTTTGGTTAGTGCTTTGATGTTGCCGTTGCTGCATCTTTGATTTTTTTCAGATGTCGAAACCATTCGTTCAACATGAAGATGCAGCATGCTGTCTTTGTTTCCAGAGCACTTTCTATAATGGGTTCTCTACGCTTCAAAATATAGTAATGGGTTCTCGACGCTTCAAAATATAGAGTATCGATATGATGCATAATTGACAAACAAGTGCATCTAACAAAAACCATAGTTTTGCCTTTTTAAGTCGTGGATACATGTTTAAATAACATTGCCATGTCAATGATGCATTATGATATTACATCCGCAGTGACAATAAGGGGAAAAAAGTTTGTTGACGGGAGTATAATGAATTAAAATAACACTAACACTTTGTAATGGTGCAACTAAAAACTACAGTAAGGGGATAAAAGTTTGTTGACGGGAGTATAATGAATTAAAATAACACTCACACTTTGTAATGGTGCAACTAAAAACTATTGGTGCATAAAATCTTTAATGTGCTGAACATACACCCAAACCCAAGAGGTGTAGTGCTCCAACCAAAAAGATAGAAAGTTTAATGCATTTTTTTGAAACAAAAAAAATAAATTTCAATAGCTCCAACCAAAAAAACAGAAGTTTAATGCATGTTTTGAAAAAAATAAATAAATTTCAAGAAGAAAAACAATTAATGCAAAATTGTTTTAAAAAATCAATTAAAAGGTTCTTTGGTTTGGTGCTTACTCTTTAGTCTCCAGTGTACCAAATGAAAGTGTTTTTAAAGAATTAGTTTACAAACTCTATTATGTTAGGGAGTGAGTGAGAATGATGGATAGATATTAGAGAGTGAGTGAGAATGATGGATGGACAATAAATCATTGGGAGGGGTAAACAATGTTAATTCAATGTGCAAAGGTGTCTTGTTGCTTACTCTTTAGCATCCATAACACCAAATGTAGAAGAAAACAAAGTAGGTTTTTCGAGAGTAAGTTTACAAACCCCACTATGTTAGAGAATAAGTAACAATGATAATGGATAATAGATCATTGTTGGGGAAATTGATTGAACGTGTGAAGGTGCATTGGTACTTTAAAAGAGAAATAAAGAACTAAGAGTGAAATGTAATGGTAAAAGTAAAACATGTACTTTTTTTCCCTCAAATTTTATTTATTCTAAAACATGTACTTTTTTTCCCTCAAATTTTATTTATTCCTCCCCCATTAGATGCCCTAGTGTGATGAAGCATTGGTTTGCTTTGTTATTCAGGGATGCAAATCAACCATAAACAGTCTTAAATTCCCTTAAGTATGACGTGTTCAATACTTTTTAATGCATCACCCATGGTATTCCTATAGAACAATGACACATTGATGAAGAAAACACCATGTTTCAACAAGTACGATCACAGAGCAAGATGATGCATCATATAATACTAAACACACAAATATATGTCCGATATTTAATGTAAACTATTTGCTAGAACTAGTGCACTTTAAAAGATGTGGAGCACCATATATAGTGCATAATTTTGATACATTTCTAGACTATTATGAGGCTCACAATGTTTATTTGAGTTATTTAGTTTGAGATTTTGTTCTCTCTACGATGCCATCATTATGTCTTGGACTACAAAATAAAGGTATGATTAGTGTTTCTTTGAGTTATTTAGTTTGAGATTTTGTTCTCTATGATGCCATCACTATGTCTTGGACTACAAAATAAAGGTATGATTTTTTATGAGGAAAAAAACAGTGAATCATTTAAAATGTTGCACATTGTAGATTAGAACATAAGGGAAATTTTGGAAAAGAATCATCCTTTGACAATGCGCCCTTGGGCACCTCAGTGCACTTATGATACATTGGTGCATTAGAGAGGGAAAACATCTTTTTCTAAAAATTATGTGGCTCATCATATAATAATAGGTGTACTTTAGGACTCGTTGATGCACATTCAATATTACATGCAAATCATGCATGCTAGAATCAATGTGCTTTAAGAGACATGGAGCTTCATTTATGGTGTGTACTACAAAGACTTGTGCACAATATGATGAATTTTAAAATAAACATCCCTTGGTTGTGTATTGCGGGTCATTGAGTGCACCATTATTAAAAAGATATCTTTTTGTATCACTACCCCTCCTATGCATGTGGGTCATGGAGCACTAGCGTGCTGTTGTATTTAGTGCATCAATGCACTTATGTCAATTTGACACATTGCAACCTAATGTTTGCATAATCCTTTGCTTTCCACCTCCATGTAAACCTTTAAAAGCTTTGCAACTTAAGAACATTGAAAATTACCTATACAAAAAGCTATGCTAAAAACATGTTTTCTAGTAGTGAAAGGTATTAACTTTTATTAGCACACAAAACATAACTAAATCATAGATCATAATTAAAGCAAAACCAAATGCCATGTGGAATCTACACACTCGAAGGCAATACATAAACAATTGTTTTAACTTTTGAATGAAAGAAACTCAAACAATGTACATGTATGTAGATCTTAGTTGTAGTTACAAAGGTGATAATTAATTTATTGTAGTTTTGTATAATACATATAATACAACAATATCTCATCCAAACTTCTTTTGATATGCAATTCCAACTTATAAATACAATATCATTAAGACTTTATCATGCCATTTGCGCACCATTGTGGGCCTTGTTAGCCTTTTGAAGGTTTTAAAAGTGAATTTCGTTAGAGTCTTTGGGGTTTTGATTTTGAAGTATTTGGAGAAGGTCGATGGCCTAAACTCGTCGACACTTGATGGTGCATGTGGGCCCCATCCTTTTCGAATAAGCCTAAATACAAGTATCGTCGAGGCCTTTTGGTGTTAATTTCAAAGAAGTTTAAGCATAGGTTGATGGCCTAAGTAACGTAATGTAATAATGACTCAAGTGGGGTCCCCTTTTGAATTGCTTGTCCTTTCTATCATTGAAAGCCTCCCACAAAATCCTATTTCGAATTGTTTTAGGTATGCTCAATGGTCTGAAATCCCTTTAATTGCAAACAATCTTCTGAGTGAAACCTACTAAGGTAAAACTTTTTTAGTATTTTTTTTAAAATTTTTTCTAGATAGAGGTTCAACCTCCATAATTGTTTTGGTCTAAGTCCTCTAGGAAGTCGTTAATGACCTCTTCACTGCCACTTGGGCAACCATACCTTTTAGTGGAGCCACGACCCTCTTGTTGTGTTGGGCCTTTGACAACCTTTTTAAAATAACCCCAACTAGTGTATATATGAACCCATTTGCCAACACTTTTGAACCCAAGACCTTTTGGAGCCCCAAAGGATCAAAGGAGGGTGACTTTGTTAATCCACTTGTAGGCCTAAGCACATGGTAAAAATGGCCAAGGCATTTGTAAGGAATTACCATTTAAAAATTAAGAGGAGGTTGGTATAAATCCATTTTAGTGGGCCCCATGAAGGATAGAGATGTTTGATTGCACACCAATGAAATTAATGACAATGGGTGTTGGTGGAGCTATATAAGGTGTTTAGATCATTTGAATTCCATTGCTTTTGTAATTTCCTTCTCACTCGTTGATATCAACCACTTGCACCCTCCATGTTGTGATTACTAGTAATCGAAGTGGGTTGCATTTTGTTCTGCCCACTGTCAGATGGCTACTAATTGACAGGGGTAACCAACGACGCTTGGAACCTTTCAAACGTTTAGGATGATTCTTTTTCCCACTAGCAAACTCTCCTATTATGGGTAGACTCTTTCCCTCATAACTATGTTCATTTATTTATTAGAATGTTACTCTTTCTAAAGTGATTCCAATTCAAGGTGTTATTGTAGGCTCAAATGACTTGAACAAAGTTCGGTCGTCTGAGCCCAACAATTTGATGAAATATCTTCTCCGCCCAAAGGTTTTCTCGATTTGCTTTTGAAACAATTGTGCCTTGAACTTATTTTTTGAAAGTCCAGTGACATGCATAAACATATAGCCAAAGATCTAACCTATACAAACTCCCATGGAATGTATCAAATCACCAAAAAGTAGATCAAACGAGAGAGAGAGAGAGAGAGAGAGAGAGAGAGAGAGAGAGAGAGATTTATGTGGTAAAACTCCAAGGTAGGGAAACATCCATATAAGCAAGTCTTCTATTCTTCATAACTCTCCCAATTACAATAGCTAGAGCACACTCAAGTATGGAGTTCATATGGGATCCAAACAACTCTTAAGAAACACACACAAGCATTACATTGAGCCTCCTTCACCTCTATTATATTGGTTAGAGAAATAGGAGAAGATATCCCATGATGGATATGTGACAAACTCATTTTATAAATTAGCGAGTTAATGAACAATAATATGCTCAGTAATCTAGTAAATCCTCATTGTGTATACAAAATGCTTTATCATAATGACATGATGTACATAAATAGATGTGGCCACCAGATAAATATTATACACATTCTTACATTCTCCCCTAACATTGATTAGAGCATTAAAACATATTTGGAGGAAGATGCCATTATGATTAACATTCCCTTTGATGAAAACTTCCCACATCCCCAATAAGTTATGAAGATGAAGAAACTTCGCCTCTATCATGGACTTGGTGAACATATCAACAAGTTGTTATTTAGTGGGGAAATACTCCAAATTAATAACACCATATGCAACCAAATCCCAAATGTAATGGATATCAGGGTCAATGTGTTTGGTTTTAGAGAAATACAATAGATTATATGCACGCTAAATCACACATTGATTTTCAAATTTCATCCTAGTGGGTGCATTCTAAACCAGTCCATGCTCAACAAGGACATGTCAGAGCCACATTGCTTCTTTCGCTGCTTCCTTCCTTGCCCTACATTCTTCTTCACTAGAAGAAAGAGAAAGTGTTCTCAACTTCCCACTGGACCAAGAAATTGGACCTAAACCAAACTAAAATACACAACCTACAATAGCCCAATCAAAATTAGTATATCTAAGAAGTGAAACAAAAGCCTTGTTATAGTAGAAAACAACTAACTTAGAGTTCCTTGAAGACATCTAAGACTCCTTTTCAGTGCTTTCCCATGACTTTCATGAATCTTTTTCATGAACCTCAAAACCATACTAACGACAAAGGAAAAATCATAGCTGCTATGAGTCAAATAAATCAACTACCAACGAGTTGGTGATAGAGTGTGGCTTCAACAAGAGGTGATTCACAATCCACTGTTGATTTGAATTTTGATTGAAATGGTGTTGGTGAAGGATTAAAATCACTCATGTGAATTCGAGCAAGCAAATCCAAAGCATACTTATGCCGAGAAAGGAAGATCTTATCAACCATATACTAGACTCGAAGACCCAAAAAATAATGTAAAAGGCCTAAGTCTATGATATCAAACTTTTGCTTTAGATCATTCTTCAATTCTAAGATTAATAAAATCTTGCTGCCTATGAGAATAAGATCATCCACATTAAGGACAACTATGAGGACATCATTTTTAAAGAAACTAACATACATATTTGGATAAGATCGACACCGCCTGAAACCACTCTTCAAAAAATGTGTGTCAATTTTCTCATACCAAGCCCTAGGGGTTTGTTTAATACCATACAAGGACTTGTTTAATTTGCATACCAAATTTGAAGTGTCAGAAGTGATGAAATCAGTTGGTTGTTGCATATAAATTTCTTCATGAAGATCACCATTTTAAAAGGCACTCTTAACATCCATTTGGTGATTTTTTCAATGAAAATATGCGGCAAGAGAAATAATTGCTCTTATGGTGTTCCTTTTATTTGTGTCCAATAAATTTTCCATAAAGAGGAAGGTTTGATCTAGTCCCGCAAGTGGTAGATCGAATACTAACATTAGGACTTGCATATTCAAGTGTTTTCCATACTTGAATAGGAAGAAAGTTAGTAGTATTATAAAGAAAACTATAATCTTTGGAAGATTCAGGTGGATCAATGGAATCAACAGTGGAAACATGATCTAATACTTCTACATCACTTGAAGAAGCATTTATTGACACAATATCAACGAAAGACTTAGGCAAACTCAAAGCAACATGAGGTTATGCAAAATATGGTGGTGTAGAGATTTCATGGAATTGTATATCCCTCCAAATGATAACATCTTGAATACATGGATCAAATAACTTGTATGTTTTGGAATCATTACTATAACCATCAAAGATGCATTTATGAGATTTGGGCTCCATATTTTTTTTCGTTTTCATTAGGAATATGAACATGTTATCTCTTAAACACTCCCTAAAGGAAAAATCCAACCTTGCACAAGGGAAAGCCTAAGGATATAGACAATAAAACCACCCACTGTCACCTTAGCGGCCTTGCCTCTGCACATCTAGGCTAGGGTCACTAACCAAAGGAGGGTTTTTCTGTATGGTCCAACTAAGTCTTAAGGCTAGGGTAAATGGAATCCTAACCAAGGGGTTTTCCCTATGGGTTACTAAGCTTAATGTGTGTAGTAGATAGTGGGAGTATGAGGAATCTTAGCAACATAAACTAAATGGAGAAATGGAAATGGAATTTAGATGGTTTGGTAGTGGTGGATAAAAGGGAGATCAATGCCTTTAATTTCTTGGGTAATGTGGTCATGTGAGTGATCTTAAAGGGCGTGTCTCAAGGAATATTAGGTTCGTAGTTGGCATATCGAGTGATTGTATGCTACAAGGGATATACAAGGAAATAACAACCATGTTTGACTTCAGAAGGGCATTCTCTATCCGAAAATCATACTGCAAGATTTGGGTATGTTAGTTTTAATTATATGAATCAATGCTTACTTCAGGGGCATATTCAAAGGAAATGTACAAGTCTTTAATGTATATAGTATTTTCTACTATCTTAGAGTCTAATGCTAAGAAATACTTACAAGGACCGATGCGTTCAAGATCCAATCTCCTCATAATGCAAAGAGGAATATATTGAGCCTTGACCCCATGTCTATAACACAATTATGGAGCTAAAAACTAGAAATCCTTACTAAAACTTAAATGGGAGAAACACTATATCTATGAAATCATATGCCTCCCTTAATGGACAAAATGCATCTTTTGAAGGAGAGGCTCTTAGCTATGATCCTAGGTAGGAGGGGCATGTAGAACACACAAAAAAATTCTCAAATTGAGTGGTGTCTTAAGAGAATCTAATAATGTCATGTGATTTGAAAGAATCACTAAATCTTCAACTACATTGTAATGTTCTAGCATTGGGAAGCATGGAAGAGGTGGATAATCAAATGAGCTCATTTTGTTTAGAACCCAAGAATAGTTGTTTCTTGGAGGTGGGGGGGGATCTACAATTCATGGCTTATTTTATATTATTGTGTTTGTGATTGGTTTTGGCCTCATCCCCTCATGGTAGAGCTAGTATTGAGGTTTGGTTCCTAGTTTCTACAACAAAACATCCAAAAGGGGTAGACTCTTCTCCATAAGGAGCAACTTCTTGCATATTAATGTGATTGATTTGGGAAGTGTAAGCAAGTTTGTTATTCATAAGAGAAAGAGTACTTTTACATGTTTTGTACAATTCCAGATGATAATAAGTATATGAGTAAGAATACTCATGGTCAAGAAAATCATGGGAAAAGTGGCACCTATCCACTTGAATAACAATGCATCTAGGAGGAGGTGGAGGCATTTCCCTCTTGGGTGTGGAAAACCACAAGTCATTAAATTACCAATTTAGGGAAAGAATCTTATTATTTTTTTTTCATCAACCATTTAAGTGTTTTAAAAAATCTTCCTACCATCACTCTTTGGGCTTTGGGTAGGTGGAGAACTATCACGAGGTCCTTTGCTCATAAGCATCTTATTCTTAATATTTCCATTAAAATGGGGCTCCATTATGATTGAGGAAGCCAAACAAGATTCCTCCATGTTTTTCCGAAGTTCAAGAGCATTTTTCTTAGATCCATCCAATGTAATCTTCCCTTTATCCTTCAACATTTATTTCACATTTGAATTCATGGTGGTCATGTAATAGTGAAACAAATTGTTTGAGGATGGTTTTTAAGCTTGGCATTCTATCCAAAGTGGTGGTAATGTGTTGGTTAAAGTGTCAAATTGGTTTGTCGTCATGGATTGCTATTTTGGTAATTACCCTAAGTAGGGCAACCACATTAACAACTCCTTGGAAACATTTTTTAAACTTTCGAACCATAGTATCCCAATTCATATTACAATTGTGAGGAAACAAGCAATACCATCTTGTCGATTCCCCTTCAAAGGTTTGAACAAATAGCCTTATGATGACATTGGGTATAGTAATATCCATGAGTGCTAGTGAATTATAGAAGTTTTGAATATGTTCTTCTACATTCAATAGACCATTCATGTTGAACTTGGGAACTCAATTTGGCACATCGACACATATGTTGTGCAAAAGTGGACTTAAGGTCAAAGGGGTCTTGGGTTGTCAAGGGAAAGACACTGGGATAGGTATAGTGATAATAATGCTATTGGATAGGATGATTTGTTAGAACTAGTGGGTTTACTTGAACTTATTTTTCTATAGTATTTGATCTATAACACTTGAAGAGAGGGCCTCTGATTACACAATAGGTATATCATTCTTCTTTGCTTTTCTAGTTGTGCATGATGCATTACTTGCTATTTTTTTAAGACTTTGGCTTCTTGTAATCCTAGGAGACAAAATTCCCTTAGTTATAGGATTTTTTCACCCCACTTTCTTATGAGGGCACAAAGTAAGACAAGTTTCACTACAAGAGCGATGCAAATTTGAAATCCTACTTCCTTCTAATGATGTTTAAATGACCCAATGAAATAGAACTTGGTTTTAATATTTCTTATTTTTTAAGAATAACACATGCTTTTTTTATTAATAATAAAAAGAGGGGGTTGCAGCCATACCATCCAACATTTTGATACAAACAAGAAAGAGGTATCGTAGTTCAAAATTCTACATAGAGATAAAAAACTAACCAAAGGATGATAGCTAATCCGTGATTGGCCTATGTTAAAAAAAATGCTACAAAAATTAATTAATTGGCTTGTATAAACCCTTACATATTGTTCAAGCATAAGTAAAGTCTTAAAAACATAAATAAATTCAAACATTTTTGGTTACTAGGTTGATTTCTTTCTTCCCACTGCTAAAGATAGGTGAGAGGGATTTCTATTGTTGGTTTGTTCTATTTGTTGCTCCATTGTGTCCTCTACCATGGTCATTGTTTGGTATTGTCCAAAAGAAGCACCCAATGTAGCTGGGATTGCAAATTTCCTCAACTCTTTTATCCGAGTCTTTTGCTATAGCTCCAAGTACTTTAATTTCTCATGAATTTCCATAATTACGTCTTTATCCTCCTCCAAATTCTCTCTATTACTTTGTTCCCCAATCTCTATAAGAACAAATTTCCCATTGTGTTTTTTCGATTGGGCTTTCATCTTGGCCAATTGCTTTTGAGTCACCTTTAAGTCCCTTGCATAACTTTGTTCCCAATCATTTTTCTAGGTTTCCCATATTCCTATTGCTAGAGCCATATTTTCTTGACTATCATCATTATGTCATTCACATATCCATATTGAATAACATAGAGTAAAATTCTAATAGAAATGCACATCTATTTGGGTGGTCCTGGGTATCCATTTCACAATTTCATGAGGTAATTTCCAAAGCAAAATCCATGTGGTTCTCACATAGGTTTGAATGTGTAGTGCTGGTATGCCTAATGAAGGATTGGGAGATTCCCCTTTCGACTTCCAGATTGATAACATGGCTATGTAACATGTTGCTAGTGATACAATCCAAACGAATTCCCACTATTTCTCTAAAAAAAAAATAAAAAAAATTAGTCTTTAAAGGAGTAAACCCAGAAAATGTGCAACAACACTAGAGACTCGAAAGGTAGAAAGAGATGTAGGAGATAACTGCAAAGAATACTTGAGACTACAAATCATTCTAAGAATCTAAACCCCCACCATAAAAAATCCAGAGCACTTTTATAAGAGATCATAATTGAACCCCGCCTAAGTCTAAAAGAGTCCCTTGGTCCTGTTCATATACAAGAATAACACTCCAACACAGTAAGAAGAGATACATCCAAGGGATATACAAGGATTTCTAAGTAGGATAGATTGAAAACATACACCCACATGCTCTACACCATCCCATCCTCCGAGGTTTAATGAAGGAGAGTGAAAGTAAGAATGATTGAAAAGCATGATTGCCTATCCCAAAGAATAAATTCTAGTGCATGTTCATGTGGCTTTGCAACTCGTCTTGGAATATTAATTGAGTTATAATGGAGGTTGAGTGGATAATAAACTTATGGGAAGTTGCTAATTACCTCACCCACCTCCTCCATTTTTCCACAGTTTTCCAATAGCTAGATTGTAGTACTTGTTGGCCATAGATTCATCTCGGGAGTTTAGTCCTCTCAAGGAGTGATAAAACATAACACTGTCAAATCCTTCTAATAGTTTTATAATGCGGCAACACAACCTGTTCATGTGAGGTTCCTTTGGAAGAGTTCCATGGACCATGTGTTGAATAATGATGATTGAATCCCCAATTACTATTACAGTTTTAATGTTTTGACTCTTCATTATCAGAAGCCCAAACAAAGGGCTAATGCTTCCACCTAATTATTTGTGAATTGAAAGATAACACCTGGAAGAGGGAAGAACCTTAATATTATGAACTGAATATTCAAGGTCTAATCCTGTTATGATCCAATGCCTTAAAAATGACAAAAATTCAATGAATACAATCCACTTCGAGGGGGAAACCTCCTTCTACAATATATCCAATTCATAAGACAATATGGGATGAGATTAGATGAACCTAAGACCAGGTCTCCGAGCTTTTGGAATTGTTGAACGTGTTATGTAACTGGACCTTTTTGCTGAATATTTATCAATTGACTAAAGAATGTATTGCTCTTAATATCCCCATAATATGATATCAATTCATCTGTAAAAATGGACCAAGAGATAATATAATTCTTATTTCTTTCACAAAGTCATTGATACCAAACAAATTGATCATTTTCTAAATGCAAGGATGCAATAGGTACCTTTTGTAAGATTGACACTTGGTGTAGATCAAAGTATTGCTCCATCTGGAATATCCATGTTCTAGGATCTTTACCATCAAACTTCCTCATATCGATCTCTGAAATGAAGTAGTTACTTTGTGCCGAATTGAAGCCTTGATGATGTGGATCTTGGAGTAATGAATTATCATGATTTTGAGATTCAGAATTTGTGCTCTCCAAAAGTGATAAAATACTCCCCGTGTGGGAATGAGTCTCAACAACTTTGTTCTCTGTATTTTCATGTTTTCCTTGCATTTTGATATCTCCTTTAGGCAGTCTCTCATCTAGAGCATGAAAGATCATGGAAGACATGAAATTTTGCAATTCATTCATGGATTTTTGTAATTCTTCCTTTATTTCATTCTTATTTTCATCCATCTTATTTTTCATTTGATTTTCCAATTCTCTTTTGAGATATTCTTGAGAATGTGTTAAAACCACTTGTTTCAACATACTAACACTCATTTAATCAACTTGGTTCTTTTATAGGGTTAACCTGTTTTCGAAGTCTTCATTTACTTCAGAAGTCATGTTTGAGTTTTTATGATGAGTATCAATAGTATTTCTTGTAGAACCATTTACCATGTGAGAAAATAAAAATAATACTCTGTTTATTTTTATCGCAAATTTTGAATCACCAAAAACAAATCTTCCAATCAAAAGCTATGCCAAACGTAAGTTACACACCTTTCAAACCCTAATTTTGAGTATGTTTGGATGGATGATATATTTGAAATTTGAACCCTTATGAGACTAAAATTTTGGCTTGTAGTCCTTTGATATGGATTCACCCCTGGAAATTTCACAGTCAGACCCTTCACCGATAAAAAATTATAGAAAAAATGCCAAAATGTCTCGTTTAAGACTAATTTTAGGATTCATAAACAACCCCAACTTCCACGAGATATGTATTACAAATTGCAATGGTTCAAAATCTGAAAAAAATTCCACATGTAATTTTCTATGTCTCCTCAGGATTCTGAAAATTTCAGAGCCAAAAACTTCACAGAAAAAAAGTTACAACAAAAATGGAAAGCTGTCTCTTTTAAAATGGATTTCAGGATTAGTCACAATCTTTGTCTTCCATGGACTATATATCCAAAAGTATAGTGAACCATAATAAAAATTTTGGACCAACTTTACTAGAAGATGCATCCTCAATCTCCACAAAATTTTACTATCTCAACCTCCCAGAAAAATAATTATAGCAAAAATCCCAAGATGACACGTTTAAAATTGAATTTTGAATGAATCAAAACCCTATCTTCCATAAGATATATCTCCGAATTATAATGACCCTGAACTTGAAATTTTTACAAGAGGTACTTTGATATGTCTCCTCAGTAACCTCAAAATTTCACTATATGAATAGTCCTAGAAAAAAGTTATAACGAAAAAGCCAAGATGACTCGCTCGAAGTAACAAAACCCTGATACAAAATGTTATGATCCAATGCCCTAAAAATAATAAAAAGTCAATGAATGCAGTCTACTATGAGAATGAAAACACATTATACAATATATCTAATTCATAAGACAATATAAGATGAGATTAGATATATCTAAGACTATGTCTCATTTGTATATATATATATATATATATATATATATATATATATATATATATAGTCCTAGAAAAAAGTTATAGCGAAAATTCCAAGATGACTTGCTTGAAGTACCAAAACCTTGGGATCAATGCCCTGATACAAAATGTTATGATCCAATGCCCTAAAAATGATAAAATGTCAATGAATACAGTCCACTTTGAGGAGGAAACCTCATTTTACAATATATCCAATTCATAAGACAATATATGATGAGATTAGATGAACCTAAGACTAGGTCTCCTTGGTGTGTGTGTGTGTGTGTGTGTGTGTATATATATATATATATATATATATATATACACACCAAGGGCACAATTATAATGAAAGGGTATAATTAAGGGTTCTAGTTGGCCTACTAATATAACACTAGAAATGTAATATTTCAATATCTAGGGATAAATAAGGGGTTTTATACATAACATGGGAATTTTTCTAGGGCTTAACAAATCCTTGGTGTAAGTATAGGAACACATGAAAGAAAATTAAATTTGTTGGATCCTTAGTGGAGTCACCAAAAAAGTACATGTTATACACAAAATCTATTGCATGCAACATATCCTACCAATCTAACGATAAGATGAAGCCTAAGTGTCAACTATGTTGTGTATCTAATCAAAACATAGAAAATATCTTTATAATTGGTCATATGTGTAAAAGGGCCTCCTTTGCATGATAAAGGCCTATACATGTGACATAAGCTTAGGGTTAGGGTTTATGCATCTTCTTGTTATAAATAGGGGTTCCCCCTATCTTATGTATCTCATTATCCTTTATCAACATAACAAACAACTTCAAGTTATTATTCATGGAGATACCTTCCCCCACTTGTTTGGATTAGCAATTTCTATCCAACCCTTGGGTGTGTAGGTGCTCCTAATACTACTATTTATGTTATATTATTTCCAATTTATGTAAGTGTGGTCCCATTTAGTATTTAGGGACATAGTAGGTTACACACCTTTTGGTAGCTTGACATGAGGTTGAGGCTACCCTCACTTCAAATGTTCCTATTTTTGAAGTTATAAAAAGGGAGGTAAATAAAAGTGAGAGGCATGCATGCAAGCCCTCTTGGTACCACCCAACAAGGTCTTGTCATCCCTCAAGTCCCTAGAAAGCTAAAAAGGGGGGAAAACATGGAAAAAATAAAATCAAAAGAGACCTATAATCACATTAGTTTTGCATAATAGAAAGCTAAAGAGAGAGAGAAAAAGAAGCTATAGTGCCTTTTATACACCCAAAAGATGGATTGAAGGAGGTTTTTGAAGTCAACAGAGGTCTAGACTAACTAGATGGATAAAATTTTGAGACATTTTGGTTTAAAAAGAGGTTAAATATACTAATGAAACCTAGGGGAAATTGGTTTCATGTAGTTGATGTGTGTAGGCAACAAAGAAAAGGGGGAAAACAATGTGCTATTGACACCTAATTTGGCCTAGAAAACTACTCCAAAGTAGCCCAAAAAACAATATGATCGAGCTAAAAGNCTCTGAATCTTTGATACCCAACTTGGTGTGCAAGGTATGGAAGATATTTGTGAAATCTGGCACTGTTTGGTCTCTTTCTTGCCACAGTGTGGTCCATTTGGTATACAGTTCGTCATAACTTCTAACAGGGTAGTATTGTTCCTTAATAGAATCCCTGAAGGATTCCCAGGTGGTCGTGACTGAAAATAATGGGGTTTCCTCTGTTTCCTTTTGCTCACAGAATGTTTCCCACCAATCTTTGACATGGGGAGCGGCTTTGAGGAGCGCAAAGTAATATTTTCTCTATTCGAAAAGTTATGGACAGAAAAATACCCTTCTAGTGGATTCAACCACTTGTCAACAACATCTACGTCTATCTGACCTTCAAATATAGGAATATCAAAGTTTATTTGTACCTTGAAGGGGGCGACGCCTCCGTTCGAAGAAGATCTGTTGCCTGTTGGTAGCCGCCGAAGGATTTGCATGAAACTATCCATCATCTCGTTCCTCTGTTGCGTGAGGGCTTCCTTAATCAACAGTTTGAAAGGATCTCCTGTCCCATCATATTTATTTTCTCCTGCCGTGGGAGGTCACTTGGGTGTGCGAGATCTTTTGTCCTCAAGAGAAACAAGCTCGAGACCCAACTCTTTGTACTCCGACCTCGTTGGGGACATGCATTAAGACGACAAGGAGCAGACTGCTCTGATACCATTGATCCGAATTTTATGAGTAGAACGAAATGAATACATATTATTAATAGGTGCTTAACACAAAATAATAGAGATACAGTAAAACTGGTTTTCTATTCAATAACGAAATAAGCTGAAACTGTAAAATGCAACGAAAACAAGCTTGCTGGAATGGTGGCGACTTATCTCTGAGAAGAGATGAGACGACAACACGCATTCACAAGAAGAAGGTTACAATGAGGCTCTGAAATACTTTTTACAATAAGCAAGAATTCCAAAAACCCTAGACATCCAAAAACCTAACCCTAGGAGATGAAGTGCCAAAAGTCATGTGGGCCCCGTTTGGGTAAGTTAGTACATTAACTTCCCGGGGTCGTAAATTTTGCATTCGATCTTCGTTTAAGGCGTGTGATAGTCCATTGGAAAGGTATCATCAAGGAGATTAATTTTTTGGGCTCAATCATTCCTTCAACTATCATTAAAAATTTCAGTCCCGAAAAACCTTCATTTAGGCCCTCAAAATGGCCTCGGAAGTTAAAACTTCTAAAAATAGTAAATTGCCAAAATTGTCAGAAAACCGTTTTGAGCCAGTTGGAAAAGGTGGGTGGCCACCGAAATCCATCTGGATCAATCCTCGCTCCTTAGGAAGAAATTTTCTGCATTGTGTTGATTTCCCCCATCAGATGAGGAAATTTCTGCTGAATTTGGCCCCCCGTGAGCCACTTGCCTTGGTGCAGGAGCTGTCCTGCTTTGACGACTTGATAAAGATGGATGCTTTGTTGTCGAGTTCCCTTGATCTGTCTGTCCACAATCTTATCATTGGATGTCTGTTGTATGCATTCGGGGTTGAGATTTGTTGGTTTCAACTGTTCTTCTACTGCTGAGGTGTCCAATAATGGTGGGAAATAAGGGCGAAGGAGATCCACGTTGAACACTGGGTGCAGGCCAAGGAAAGGAGGAATTTTGAGCTCAAAAGCATTATCCCCCAAGGCCTTGGTGATAGTGTACGACCCATAATGGAGTGGGTGAAGCTTCCGATGGGCTCCTGTAAGGCGTTCTTTCTGCAAGTGCAACCAAACTTTGTCGCCCACCTGAAACTTATGCGACACCCGATGTTGATCATGGCGCTGTTTATACATGTCATTGGACTTCTGTAGGATATCATGAACCTGTTGGCGGATGTGCTAGATCCACTCAGTGAACCGGGTGGATTTTTCAGCTNATGGCGCTATTTATACATGTCATTGGACTTCTGTAGGATATCTTGAACCTGTTGGCAGATGTGCTAGATCCACTCAGTGAACCGGGTGGATTTTTCAGCTTCAGTTGGAGGAGGAGATGAGTCAGTCGAGGTGACCGCAAGGGGAAGTGCAACATCTATGGGACCCAATGGTTGGAATCCCAACCCCACTTGAAAGGGGTTGTGGCCGGTTGAGCTATGAAGGGCTCGATTGTAGCTATGATGGACATAGGGAAGGATCTCATCCCATATTCAATGGTGCTTTGAATTATACATGCAAAGGATATGCACAATCATTCGATTTAAAACCTTGGTTTGGCCATATGTCTGGGGGTGGAAGGTCATGGATTTGGTGAGCTTGGTGTCCAGTAGTGACCAGAGGCTCGACTAGAATGTATTGAGAAATCAACTATCCCGATCTGAGACAATGGTTTGTGGGATTCCAAAATGTACCCAGACTCATTCAAAGAAGAGCTTGGCAGTGGCCTCTGCTGTGATGCTCTTCTTGTAGAAAAGCAAAATCGCCATCTTAGAAAAGCGATCAACAACCGCAAAAACATAGTCATTTCCCCGCTTGGTGGACGGGAGGCTCGACATGTAGTCCATTGAGATGAATTCCCATGTCCTGTCAGGAGTAGGAAGAGGGGTGTACATGCCTTATTTCTTAGTGGTCAGTTTGGAAATAATGCAGGCAGTGCAGGACTTGATATACTTTCCGACCTCTTGTCGAAGTTTCGGCCAGTAGAAATGTTTTTGTAGCATCGCCACTGTCTTTTCAACGCCGAAGTGTCCTGCCACCCGACTGTAGTGGGCTTCCCAGATCATCTTTTCTCGCTCACTTGATGGAACATAGATATGGCCCAGATGACACAAAAACCCATCCTGAAGATGGAAATTATCGACAACTGCGTTAGCACCCAACATTTGGTAGGTTGTGGTGAAGTCAGGGTCTGTCTCATAGAGTTGGGGCCATCCAGATGTCTCATGGTCGCAAGAGTCTAGCACTATGGTGAGTGCCGTGACTGGCGGTTTGCTGAGGCAATCAACGAAGCGATTGGTTCTTCCTATTTTATACTTGATGTTGAGATGGAATTGTTTCAACTATGTGGACCACTTTTGATGGCGGTCATTCTGCAATTTTCCCCATGTCTGCATGAACTGCAGTGGCTTATGATCAGTGTGGATGACTGTCTCCTTCCCAAGAATGTAATGTCTCCACTAGCGGCATGCTTGCACAATGGAGGACATTTCTTTGTCGTAAGTAGGGTACTTACGAATAGTATTTGATAGTGTCTCACTATGATAGGCCACGGGGTGGCAGTGCTGAATGAGAAAGATGCCCACAACATAGTCTGAAGCATTAGTCTCGATCTCAAAGGGATGCTGGAGGTCTGGTAGTGAAAGTACTAGAGCTGAGCACAAGCGCTGCTTCAAATCATCGAACGCTTGTTGCTAGGACCGGCCCCACACAAATTTCGCCTTACCACCAGCCCTGTTTATTTGGCTGAGGGCCCATGCAATATGGGAGAAACCCAACACGAACCTGCGGTAGAAATTGGCAAGGCCCAAGAAGCTTCGAAGCTCAGTGAGTGTTGTTGGAGATGGCCAGTCACGGATGACTTGGATCTTGGTTGGATCCACATGTACACCATGCTGATAAATGATGTAGCCTAGGTAATGGACCCTGTCCATGCCGAAGTAGCATTTTTCCAAGTTGGTGTATAGCTTGTGCTGCTATAGGGTGTGTTGAACCTGTTGAATATGATGCAAGTGTTCAACCAAAGTCTTTTTGTAAATTAGAATGTCATCCAGATACACCACTACAAAAGTATTGGTGAATGGTCGCAGGATATCGTCCATCATCCTCATGAAAGTGGCTGGAGAATTTTTCAAACGAAAGGGAATGACCAACCATTCAAAAAGGCCTTCCTTTGACTTGAAGAAAATCTTCCATACATCTGTCTGTTCTATCAGGACCTGGTGGTAGCCAGACTTCAGATCAATCTTACTGAAGTATTTGGCCCTCGTGAGTTGATCAAGGAAGTCATCGATTCGGGGAATCGGGTACTGGTTTCTGACTATGATTTTATTCAGAGCCCGGTAATCAATACAGAGTCGC
>JZKD02S1676065.1:270278-294516 GCA_000966675.3 Picea glauca
AAAACCCCAAATTGAGCTTAGCGATGAATACGGGATTAGGAGTTTCATCTCCCGGGAAACCTAAGTGTGAGACCTCATGTCTGCGCATATCGTGAAACCCCAAAATAATAATAGCGCGGATAAGTCTTGATGTCTCGGTATTTTGGCACCCGGGATATCTAGAAGCAAGTCCCTGGTACACGCCAGTCCCGAATTCCCGACTTGTGAAATCCCGATATGGCTTAGCACATGTAGATTTGGTTTTCAGTGTTTCGGCACCCGGAAAACCAAAGGGTATGAACCCCTCATCCTCTTCTACCATGAGAACCCAGTACGCGAAACTCCGAAAGGTGGGATGCCAGGTTTTAATCCGAGGCATTGTTAGATGTGACAAATTGTTGGTTCCTTTCGGATTTCGGCACTTCGAGAGACAAGCGAGCAGGGGAACACATGCATCGTGATTTCCCGAGTCATGAAAGTCGGAAGCACCTCTCCAGTAAGGCCTGTGGTCATAGCCAACGATCACATGGGTAAGGATAAGGGATGGTAGGGTCTGCATCAGGCCCCATAGGAATTTGGGGATTCTGTTCCTCGGTGAAAAGAAGGAAAAAGCCGAAAAATATTAGTTCCCGTAGTGGGTGTGTTACAKGCCCCATGAGATTGGATGATTTATCTCCTTCCTTTTGGGATGGTTGGTCCTTCCATTGATAACCCACWTATTGAGTTTGCATTACCATGAKTTTGGGTGGTCGGTTTGGGATTGACTCTAGGTTGGTGAGCTTGTCTTGGATGGCATCAAAATTTGATTATGTASAGGAGTCATTGCAATCTATTTTTTTTTGTAACTCATCACATAGAGTTTCTAAAGAGGAGACTATTGTAGTTATCTCTACTCCTCGAGTAGCCATATAAAAATGGTTCCACGAGAAAAAGGTTGTTGAATAATGGTGCCAAGGTGATCAACACTACATTCTAGGTCTATTGAGATAGTTTCCTAGTAGTGAGGTGAATGGGTCTACCAAAAACCTCAACTGAGTGGTACCATGATGCAGTGCCCCTTCGTTTCTTCCCATTTGGCCAATAACTCTCGAGAATCTTCTGTGACATGGTCTACGCTATGGAAATACCCACACAGTGCATGCGGCTTGGTACATAATCACGACAAAAGGACTATCTTGCCATAATTAAAAAAAAATAGGTGGTTTTCCTCCTCCATCGTATCCTCTTCCTCTTCCATATCCTCCTCTTTGACCTCCTTGGTAGCCTCCTCTGTCAAAACCTCCCGAGTCGAAGCCTCGATGGTATCCACCCTTATTCTCTTCTGAGACCTAGTAAGCATATATTGTGTGCTCCTTCTCCTTCATTAGCTAGAGTGACCGATAGTTGTTCACATCATGGCCCGTGGATTGATTATTTAGAGTTGATAACCCCATGTCCATGGTCCCTTGAGAGGAAACCTAGTGTCCAAATCGTATATTTTCCACCATGTGGATCTTATGGGATTGCAATAGCACCTGAGACAGATATTTGTTTCTCCCTTAGACTTCATGACCTTGGGTATCTTACAATGACTATATTTTATAACACCTTCACCTACCTTACTTGGTGAATCTAACCACTATGGTTTTACTAATACAAGTCACACACCCTCTTTTGGGTGTCAATGATTAGGTTGGGATTGGTAATTTGATGAAGCCTCCTAGATATTTCAAGCTATGTGTCACCTCTTTGTTGGGTATGTGTTATATTCTTTGCATGATTAGTTTCCTCGAAATGTGTCGCATTTTTGCCTTGTTTTTCGTGTTGCCTCGATTTTCATGTGCATTGTTGGGCGGTTTTTCTGCACATGGTCTATGTCATTGGTTTTCTATTTCCAGTTAAGGAATTAGGGTTGTTGACTAATCCAGGTCATTGGGTCAGGTTTTTGGATGTCGTTGGCTTCTATATTTATATTATATTGTAAACAATGTATCACTATGAATGAATATAGAATATGATGGTTTTCTCGGTTTGGGTTTCCAGGGGAAAAATCTCTGTGTAATGTTTGTATTTGCCATTGTATATTTTCTATTCTTTTACTGAAAATATGTTTGCAGTAAATATTGTACAAGGTTAAAATATACACTTGGTATTAGAGCTTTGTTGGCTTCAGGGGGACGCCTTTATGGTCAAGGGTTTGGCCCGGGACTATGATAAGCCTTGTTACAGTGGGAGATCTGTGGTATTAATTTTTCAGGTGAAAAGAAATGGCAAACAATTCAAAAATGGAGATCGAGAATTTTAATGGGAAAATTTTTGAGTTGTGGAAGTTCAATATGGAAGATTTGTTGGTGGACAGAGATCAGTGGATCGCGGTAGATCTAGGTACTGCACCTACAGGAACTTCAACAGATGATTGGAAAAAGTTGGATCGGAAGGTGAAGAGCACAATCCAATTGTGTCTCTCAGATTTAGGATTACTGAATGTGTCAGAGGAAGCTACAACCAAGGATTTATGGGATAAGTTGGGGAGGTTGTATCAGTCTAAGTCCCTAGTAAATAAACTAATACTGAGAAAGAAGATGTATAACTTGAGGATGAGAGATGGAGACTCGGTGGAAGAGAATTTGAACACCTTCAATACTGTGGTAAGTCAGTTAGTATCTGTTGAGATTAAAATTTCAAATGAGGATAAGTGTATTAGTTTACTGTGTTCTTTACTAGACTTGTGGGATAGTCCGGTTGTGGCCATAGGTAGTAATAAAAYTGCCTTTAATTTTTATGAAGTGGTCTCATCCTTGTTGTYAGAGGAGATGAGATGGAAGAATATGGAAGGACAGAGCACAGAYGCATTATTTGCAAGAGGACGCTCCCAGGAAATAAATAGATCTAAGTTATCAAGTGGGAAATCTAAGTCTAAGGGTATATCTAAATCTACCGGAAAGWTTGTAAAAGTATGTTGGAAATGTGGAAAAGAAGGGCACTACAAGAAGCAATGTAGATCAAAAGTTGAGAAAAATAAGGGATCTGAAGAATCTCCTTCTACAGAAGAAAAGACCTCCAAGGAAGAAGGAGGGGATGTGTACTTGGCTTCTTCAAGMACACATGTAKATCATGAGGCATGGTTAGTTGACTCAGGTGMATCCTTTCATATGACTCCCCACAGGGAKTGTTTCTGTGAATATGAAAGGTATGATAGAGGTAATGTTTTCCTAGGTGATGATTTGAAAACCAAAATCATAGGACGAGGAAAAGTSAAGTTGAGGCTCATAGATGGAAGGATTAAAACACTTCTTGGTGTTCTACACATCCCAGGTTTGGCCAGAAATTTGATTTTTGTAATCAAAATGGATGATGCAGGGGTAAAAACAATATTTGAAAAGGAAACCTACATGATGGTTTGAGGAGAAATGGTTTTGTTGAAGGGAGTTCAGTTTGGAACTCTATATAAGATGCAAGGAAGAACTATTAGTGATGGGTGTAATAGTTCCATTGTTCATGATATTGGAATTGAAGAAGAAAGAACTCCTACAGTCTCTGGAGAAAAGGTTATGCTCTAGCATCAAATACTGGGGAATATCAGAGAGAAGGGTGTTCGACTACTACACAATAAAGATATGGTTGAAGGTATGTCTAACTTTTCTCTGGATTTTGATTTATGTGAAAATTGTGTATATGGGAAGCAAAATCAAGTAAGATTCCCCTCTGGTGCAACGAGGTCAGAAGGAATTTTATAGCTAGTTCACAGTGATGTTTTTGGATCTGTGTCGGTCCCATCATTGGGAAAATCTGTGTACTATGTCTCATTTATAGATGACTTCTCAAGGAATACTTAGATATATTTCCCCAGGAAGAAATCTGAAGTCTTTGATAGTTTTAAAGAGTTTAAGGCTCTTGTTGAGAATCAAACAAAGAAAAAAATTAAGGTGTTGAGGAAAGATAATGGCAGAGAGTTTTTCGGGAATGAATTTGAAGAATTATGTAAGAAGTGCAGTATAGCAAGGTATAAGACTACTCCATATACACCTCAGCAAAATGGAGTTGCAAAAAGGATGAACATGACGTTGATGGAAAAAGCAAGGTGCATGCTCAGTGGTGTCGGGTTAGGGCAAGAATTTTGGGTAGAGGCAATGGGTACTGCATGTTACCTGGTCAACATATCACCCTCATTAGCGTTGGATGACAAGATTCCACAAGAGGTATGGATTGGTAAGAAACCTACTCTCACACATCTCAAGGTATTTGGTTGTGATGCATATGTTCATGTTCCAAAGAAAAACAATGGTAAGCTAGATAAGAAGGTTGAAAAGTGCATCTTTATTGGATATAAAGATGGCCTCAAAGGTTATAAGCTTTGGAACCCAGAAACTAAGAAAGTAGTGTATAGTCGAGATGTGGTATTTAGAGAAATGAAGGATGTTGTTAAACAAGAATTCCTACCAAGTAAGGAAGAACCAAAGAAAATAAAGTTTGATTTAAATGATGATGAATCAAACTCTACATAAGAAAAAGAATCATAAGAAGAAGATCCTCATACTCCAGTATTGACGAGATCGGTTTGAGAAAGAAGGCTACCGGAAAGGTATACTCCATCTGATTTCCATTCAAATTTTGCTTTGTCTATTACTAATGATGATCCCAGAACTGTCAGGGAGGTAGTGTATTTAGAGGATGAAAATCTCTCGAAAAAGGCCATGGATGAAGAAATGGTAGCCTTGGATAAGAATAAGGCTTGGGATCTAGTGGAGTTGTCGACTGGAAAAAATTCCATTGGTAGCAAATGGGTATTTAAAAAGAAGTTGAATGCAGAAGGAAAAGTGGAGAAATACAAAGATCGGTTAGTAGCAAAGGGTTATTCCCAGGTTGAGGGAATTGATTTTGGTGAGATTTNAAGTTGAGGCTCATAGATGGAAGGATTAAAACACTTCTTGGTGTTCTACACATCCCAGGTTTGGCCAGAAATTTGATTTTTGTAATCAAAATGGATGATGCAGGGGTAAAAACAATATTTGAAAAGGAAACCTACATGATGGTTTGAGGAGAAATGGTTTTGTTGAAGGGAGTTCAGTTTGGAACTCTATATAAGATGCAAGGAAGAACTATTAGTGATGGGTGTAATAGTTCCATTGTTCATGATATTGGAATTGAAGAAGAAAGAACTCCTACAGTCTCTGGAGAAAAGGTTATGCTCTAGCATCAAATACTGGGGAATATCAGAGAGAAGGGTGTTCGACTACTACACAATAAAGATATGGTTGAAGGTATGTCTAACTTTTCTCTGGATTTTGATTTATGTGAAAATTGTGTATATGGGAAGCAAAATCAAGTAAGATTCCCCTCTGGTGCAACGAGGTCAGAAGGAATTTTATAGCTAGTTCACAGTGATGTTTTTGGATCTGTGTCGGTCCCATCATTGGGAAAATCTGTGTACTATGTCTCATTTATAGATGACTTCTCAAGGAATACTTAGATATATTTCCCCAGGAAGAAATCTGAAGTCTTTGATAGTTTTAAAGAGTTTAAGGCTCTTGTTGAGAATCAAACAAAGAAAAAAATTAAGGTGTTGAGGAAAGATAATGGCAGAGAGTTTTTCGGGAATGAATTTGAAGAATTATGTAAGAAGTGCAGTATAGCAAGGTATAAGACTACTCCATATACACCTCAGCAAAATGGAGTTGCAAAAAGGATGAACATGACGTTGATGGAAAAAGCAAGGTGCATGCTCAGTGGTGTCGGGTTAGGGCAAGAATTTTGGGTAGAGGCAATGGGTACTGCATGTTACCTGGTCAACATATCACCCTCATTAGCGTTGGATGACAAGATTCCACAAGAGGTATGGATTGGTAAGAAACCTACTCTCACACATCTCAAGGTATTTGGTTGTGATGCATATGTTCATGTTCCAAAGAAAAACAATGGTAAGCTAGATAAGAAGGTTGAAAAGTGCATCTTTATTGGATATAAAGATGGCCTCAAAGGTTATAAGCTTTGGAACCCAGAAACTAAGAAAGTAGTGTATAGTCGAGATGTGGTATTTAGAGAAATGAAGGATGTTGTTAAACAAGAATTCCTACCAAGTAAGGAAGAACCAGAGAAAATAAAGTTTGATTTAAATGATGATGAATCAAACTCTACATAAGAAAAAGAATCATAAGAAGAAGATCCTCATACTCCAGTATTGAGGAGATCGGTTTGAGAAAGAAGGCTACCGGAAAGGTATACTCCATCTAATTTCCATTCAAATTTTTCTTTGTCTATTACTAATGATGATCCCAGAACTGTCAGGGAGGTAGTGTATTTAGAGGATGAAAATCTCTAGAAAAAGGCCATGGATGAAGAAATGGTAGCCTTGGATAAGAATAAGGCTTGGGATCTAGTGGAGTTGTCGACTGGAAAAAATCCCATTGGCAGCAAATGGGTATTTAAAAAGAAGTTGAATGCAGAAGGAAAAGTGGAGAAATACAAAGATCGGTTAGTAGCAAAGGGTTATTCCCAGGTTGAGGGAATTGATTTTGGTGAGATTTTTTCTCTTGTTGCCAAGTTAACCTTTATAATATTTATATTATATGTTGTTGATGCATTTTATTTTGAAGTATAATAGATGGATGTGAAGACAACATTAGTAAATGGGGATCTGGAAGAAGAAATCTATATGAAGTAGCCATAAGGATTTGTTGTGAAGGGAAAGAAGGAGTTGGTATGCAAGCTGAAAAAGTCCCTGTATGGTTTAAAACAATCACCAAGGATGTCGTATCAAAAATTTGATACTTATATGTTGGGACTTGTATTCACAAGAAGAAAAGAGGATCATTGTGTGTATTTTAAATTAATTGGTGATCATTTGATTTATTTGGTCTTGTATGTGGATGACATGTTGTTGATAGGAAACAACAAGGAGATTATCCAGGATGTGAAAACTCAGTTGTCCTGTAAATTTGACATGAAGGATATCGGTGCTTCAAATTTCATTTTGGGCATGGAAATTAAAAGAGATCGGAAAAAGAGGAAACTCTAGTTAAATCGAAGAAAATATGTCGAGACAATATTGCAGAGGTTTAATATGCAGGAATGTAAACCGATCAAGGTTCCTATTTTTGTAGGTGTAAAGTTATTTGCGGATCAATGTCCCAAGACAAAGGAAAAGGAGGAGGACATGTCTCGTGTTCCATATGCGAGTGTAGTTGGTAGTTTGATGTATGCAATGGCCTGTACTAGAACATACATTGCACATGCACTAGGATTTTTGAGCAGGTATATGTCAAAACTAGGAAAGAAGCATTGGACAACAGTAAAAAGGGTTTTCATGTATTTGTGTGGCATTGCTATCTATGTATGGATTGTTCTACCAAGGAAGACCGGGATTGGACAGAGTGTTGTATATACATGGATTTGTGTATGCAGACTGGGTTGGAGATATGGATCGTAGGAGATCTACAAGCGAGTATGTGTTTAACCTGTTTGGAGGAGCAATAAGTTGGATGAGCAAAAGACAGGTTGTAGTGGCACTTTCAAATACAAAAGTTGAATACATGGCAACCACTCATGCAAGTAAGGAAGCAATATGGTTACAAAGATTGTGCTCAGGTATTGGGTTGGTACAACAAGCTTCAAGGATAGATTGTGATARTCTGAGTGCAATTTTTCTGGCRAAGAACCCGGCTTAYCATTCAAAGACAAAACATATTGATATTCAATATCACTTTGTGAGAGACATGGTTAAAGAAAAGAAAGTGTTGTTGATGAAGGTGGACACTTTGAAGAATTTTTCAAATTCATTAAMAAAATCTGTGAGCAATGAGAAGTTCTCTTGGTGTAAAGGATCCACGGGCATTGTTGCCCTAGATTGTTGACTATGTAACCCTRTAACTCCTTGTATGCAAAGAAAACAACAAGTGGGAGAATGTTGGGTACGTGTTATATTCTTTGTGCACTAGGGGGTTTGAGGGGGGTGTAGGGGGGCGAAAGCCCCTCGCGTGGGGGTTTGGGAGCAGCACCCCCGAGAAAAAATAAATTCCTCAGGAAACGTGTCGCATTGTTTCCTCGTTTTTCATGTTGCCTCGATTTACGTGTCCATTGTTGGGCGATTTTTTGGCACATGGTTTTTGCCGATGGTTTTCTATTTTCGGTTAAGGAATTAGGGTTGTTGACTAATCCAAGTCATTAGGTTAGGGTTTTGGATGTTGTTGGATCCTATATGTATATTGTATTGTAAACAATGTTTCACTATGAATGAATATAGAATATGTTGGTTTTCTCGGTTTGGGTTTCCAAGGGAAAAATCTCTGTGTAATGTTTGAATTTTCCATTGTATCTTTTATGTTCTTTTACTGAAAAATCTGGTTGCAGTAAATATTGTACAAGGTTAAAATCTACACTCTTGATTGTTTAAAGTTGGTAACCTAGTGACCAAATCATAGACTTTCCACAAGGTGGCTCTTATGGGATTGTGAGAGCACCTGAGAAAATAGTTGTTTCCCCCTTAGATTTCATAACGTTGGGATTCTAACTATAATTGTATTTATCACACCTTCACTTGCCTTATTCATCCCATTTAGTTCTTTCATTTTCACAATTTCATTCAACAATTTAATTTTTAGCATTGTGATGTCTAGTTGATCACACCACTTGTGCACACATCGAAGGACCTAAAGACTTTCCCATATTGAAGTATTATCTTGATCACCTTGCGCTCATAGGTGATATTTGTCAATTTTACATGATTGGGAGATTAAAATACCTCCTTTGAAACTCCTCAAAAGACAATAGTATTGACTCATGGCACCAAGCTAAGACTTTTAAAATCAACCAATTTAAACTAATCAACTAAATAATCCTCAAGGTCCAAAATAATTTATAGTTTAGATTGGAATCATGGAGTTGGGAATCCAAACAACACTCCACAATTGTTTCACATTGAAATGTAATCATTCTCCTAGGGAACTTGGAAATCCTTTCTAATGGATGTGTTTTATTAGTACAAGGAACACACCCTCTTTTGGGTGTCAATGGTTAGGTTAGGATAGTTAATTTGAAAGGTCCTCCTAACTCTTTCCAGTTGCATATTGCCTCTTTACTATTTAGAGTTGATAACCCCCTATCCATGGTCTATGAATATGTAACTTAGTAACCAACTTGCATACTTTCCACTACGCAGTTCCTGTGGGATTGCGAGAGCAACTGTGAGAGATAGTTGTTTCCCCCTTAGAATTCATTATATTGGGTCTCTCACTACAACTATATTTTATCACACCTTCACTTTCCTTACTCGATGGATCTAATCACTATCGGTTGAGACATTTGGAAGGCTTAGTTACATATTGTGAATTTTATTGTGCTTCATCATTGTGCCTTAGGTGTGTTCTTGTTTCTTTCACCAAGAAAACTTGTCACCATTGGAAACACACTTGAAAATTACTTTTTCACAATGACATTAGTTTGGTGACCCATTCATAGAAACACGCTACTTTGATTCAACACTTCCACAACCATGGGTGGAACCCAAAATCATGTCATTCATAGCCAATTTGAACCTTTCAAAATTATCGTATCTCATTAATGACCCCATCCTCCATGACCCAAATTATCCATCCATGCCTACCAAGTTTCCATCAAATATATCCAAGTTCGAAGGTCACATTGGGGAGGACCCATGGAACATGATGACCTTTCATTTTCAGTGTTCCTTAAATAATGTTACGAAATAATTTGTTTGACTTTAGTTGTTTCAATAAATCCTCCTAGGGATCATTGACAAATGTTATATTGAGAAACTATTGCATACTCATACCACTTTTAAGCCCATTCCCATGGCCTTCTTATCCTTCTTTTATTGATCCACCATCACACTAGGTAGAGATTCTTACCATGTGCCACCAAACCTCTACCAACCACATCATGAACCATATGCATGAGTGGTGTCAATGATGCAAATTTATTAGAATTGAGCTTAAATAATCCCTCTTCTTGGATTTTCTCTTGAAATCACTCCTTCCCAACATTTCTAAAGATGCGGCCACTACCATGCCCCAAAATAAAGATGAGGTAATCTTAAAATCCCAACAATTTGACCTTATATATGTACAATCATGGTAAATATATACAATCATCCTCAATTCCCCTCGAAACCCATCACATCAACCACCTTTGACATCAAGAGAATCTCATGTCACAGATGGTATTAAAGGGTCAGTCGCTTTCATTGTTACACAATAGGTTGGAAACATGTCCATGTCCCATGGTGTTAACCTTTATGGTCAAAATTATGGCTGACCTCCCCCATCTTATGGTGGGGCTACTAAATATTGACCCAAATATATGCCTTGGGCCTAACATGACCTTTTGCAATACACGCCTTCCTAAAGTGGCATGAGAGCTATCCAAACTAGTCTTTCAGAGATCAGTTATGAAAATGAGACAGTGGGACGGGTCGATCAAAATTAATTATCATGTTAAAGAGTATCATTCAAGTAGCATGGTTGGTCATTCTAGGTTTACGATGAATTATTGAACATTAGATAAGCATCAATGGAGATTAATAGATAATGAAGACACACTTGAAGGTATTGGGAATACTTTTATTTATGTTGATCAAGATTCATACATAGGTATATTTTAACAAACTCTTGGTTCTATCTTGTAGTCTTCATCACAATATTTCCAATGATATATCGTTGGTAACTATCAAGTTCTATCCTTTGGAAGCCTGAGTACAATTGGCCTAGTTTGGTGTTAAATGACATTGTGAAAAAATAAAAATAAAAACAAAATCAAGAGAGAAAAAGAAAAAGAAAAAATATCCAAAATCCCTACATATCCTCACGCATGCAAAGTACTTTTGATGGAGAGATGAGAGAGAATATACATTATCTCCTCACCGATGTACCCTCCTTCACTACACACCTAGAAGACAACATTTACGCAACAACAAATTCTAGGTAGCATAATAGTTATGAAAAAATAAATAGTTGAGATCAATGGGTTCATACCAGTGGTAAGGGTTTTTTTCCCTCTCCTTCAATGGTTTTAAGAGCATATTTTAATAGAAAATACAAAGTAATGCTTTATTGGGCTACTATGTGTGGTTTCAATCCATGGTATTTTGTACGGTGCAAAAATTTCATTGTTTTATAGTGATGGTTCATTTTAAGTTTGGGTTAATATCATAAGTATTGATGGTTCATAGGTTTAATGGTGTTAAATAATTGTTGCACGTGGTTTCATTTTTGAGAGGGTTTATATGTGGGCGAAATTTCTTATGGTTGGAGAAATTTTATGTGAGGAAAATTTGGATCCCCTCCTAGGAAATTTTTTATGGCCTTGCCCCTTTGGCTCTCACATATACAATTGAAGAAAATCTCTCTTTTAGTGCCATTTAATGTGTGGCCTTTTACTTTAATGATTTTGGTACCTAAAGTAGGAATGTTTCCAAATCCTTTTTGGGTTTTGTAAATCAACTCACCATGTCCCTACCACGAGCATTTTGTATCCATTTGAGTGTTTTCACATGTCCAAATAAAATTTTCTCTCAACACTATCATGACACATCACAAGCCCCAAACCCCAAACCTACATGGAGACCCAATTAAGATTGTATTTATTCCTCTTTCGCTACAAATTTCTCCAAACCACTTCCAGGTTTTTTAGAGAACCTCATTAAATTGCTACACAATTTTTTTGTGTCATTCTGGCAGTTTATTTCAAGGACTCCATTTTTATTTTCAAGAAAAAACTAGCAAGGATTCCCAAAATTAAAGAAAACATAACTCTTGAATGAGACAGAATATGGGAAACCCCCTTTTGGATTTTGTATAAGATCCCATGAAAATTTGTAGACAAATTTTTGTAGAATTTTGGGTTTTTTAGCTAGGTCGGATCAATTTTGTTTTGAGACCTTTATAATGGTTGTAATCCTATGAAAGACCCATATTTTTACCCTACTATTGATGCATCATACAACAACATATGGGGAAATGACTTATTTTTTATGTAGAAGATCTCCTCAAAGTGTTACAACCAAAAATTTGTAGCATTATGAGTTGTTTAATTGGGTCAAACATAGGGTTTCCCAAAGGTATAATGGATACCATGATCCAGATGGATATCAGTGGCCACCAAACATTTCCCACTGGCTCAAAACAGTTTTTTGACAATTTTGGCAATTTACTATTTTTAGCAGTTTTAACTTCCGGGGCCATTTTGAGGGCCTAAATGAAGGTTTTTCGGGATAGATCTCCTCAATGATATCCAAATGCATGATTGAGCCCCCAAAATGAATCTCCTCGACGATACCTATCCAACGAGCTATCGCACACCTAAAACAGAGATCGTATGCAAAGGTTACAACCTCGAGAAGTTGATGTACTAACTTACCCAAATGGGGCCCACATGACTTTTGGCGCTTCATCTCCTAGGGTTAGGTTTTTGGATGTCTAGGGTTTTTGGAATTCTTTCTTATTGTAAAAATACCTTTAGAGCCTCATTGTAACCTTCTTCTTGTGAATGCGCGTTGTCGTCACATCTCTTCTCAGAGATAAGCCGCCACCATTCCAACAAGCTTGTTTTCGCTGCATTTTACAGTTTCAACTTATTTCATTATTGAATAGAAAAACAGTTTCACTGTATCTCTGTTATTTTGTGTTAGGAACCTATTAATAATCTATATTCATTTCGTTATGCTCATAAAATCCCGATCAATGGTATCAGAGCGGTCTTCTCCTTGTCATCTTAATGCATGTTCCCAACGAGGTCAGAGTACAAAGAGTTGGGTCTCAAGCTTGTTTCTCTTGAGGAAATAAGCTCTCGCACGCCCAAGAAACCTCCCATGGTAGGAGAAAAGAAAGATGACGGGACACAAGATCCTTTCAAACTATTGATTGAGGAAGCCCTCACGCAACAGAGGAAAGAGATGATGGATATTTTCGCGCAAATCCTTCGACGGTTACCAATAGGTGATGCATCTTCTTCAAACGGAGGCACCGCCCTCTTCAAGGTACAAATAAACTTTGATATTCCTATATTTGAAGGTCAGATAGACGCAGATGTTGTAGACAAGTGCTTGAATCTACTAGAAGGGTATTTTTTTGTCCATAACTTTTCGAATAGAGAAAATATTACTTTTGCGCTCCTCAAAGCTGCTCCCCATGTAAAAGATTGGTGGAAAACGTTCCGTGAGAAAAAGGAAACAGAGGAAACCCCATTATTTTCAGTCACAACCACATGGGAATCCTTCATGGATGCTATTAAGGAACAATACTACCATGTCATAAGTTATGACGACCTGTATACCAAATGGACCACACTGCGGCAAGAAAGAGACCAAGCAGTGCCAGATTTCACAAATATCTTCCATACCTTGCTCACCAAGTTGGGTATCAAAGATTCGGAGTGACATATGGTGCTCAAGTATCGTGGTGCTCTAAATAGATACATCTAGACCAAAATGGAATTTCTGGACATCTCATCCTTGGGCACGGCCTACCGATATACCGTCAAAATCGAGCAGAAGCTCAAACAAAAGACGCGGAAATTTGGGCCTAGGAACCCCTCACAAAAAAAGCCAGGAAAGGGCTGCCCCAACCCACCGAACAAAGGACAGAGAAAAGATGCACAGTATCAGGACAACCATTCCAAGCCTCAAGCAAATAAGGACACCGGAAAGATAAAGAAAGATACAGGTAAGTGGTGCGACTTCCATAAGATCCTGTGGCATAACACTGTTGACTGCCGCTCAAAGCAGTCGTTGGTGGCTGAAGTGAAAGCCTCTGAATCAGATGTGGATTATGACTCTGATCCAGAACCAGAAAGGGGAAGATAGATCATTGATGCGGAACCTAGTGCCACCATTTCTACCACCAAGCTCTACCCTAGTGAACCAGACGAGCCATAAGAAGTAGNGAAGTTGATGTACTAACTTACCCAAATGGGGCCCACATGACTTTTGGTGCTTCATCTCCTAGGGTTAGGTTTTTGGATGTCTAGGGTTTTTGGAATTCTTTCTTATTGTAAAAATACCTTTAGAGCCTCATTGTAACCTTCTTCTTGTGAATGCGCGCTGTCGTCACATCTCTTCTCAGAGATAAGCCGCCACCATTCCAACAAGCTTGTTTTCGCTGCATTTTATAGTTTCAACTTATTTCATTATTGAATAGAAAAACAGTTTTACTGTATCTCTGTTATTTTGTGTTAGGAACCTATTAATAATCTATATTCATTTCGTTATGCTCATAAAATCCTGATCAATGGTATCAGAGCGGTCTGCTCCTTGTCATCTTAATGCATGTTCCCAACGAGGTCAGAGTACAAAGAGTTGGGTCTCAAGCTTGTTTCTCTTGAGGAAATAAGCTCTCGCACGCCAAAGAAACCTCCCATGGTAGGAGAAAAGAAAGATGACGGGACACAAGATCCTTTCAAACTATTGATTGAGGAAGCCCTCACGCAACAGAGGAAAGAGATGATGGATATTTTCGCGCAAATCCTTCGACGGTTACCAATAGGTGATGCATCTTCTTCGAACGGAGGCACCGCCCTCTTCAAGGTACAAATAAACTTTGATATTCCTATATTTGAAGGTCAGATAGACGCAGATGTTGTAGAAAAGTGGTTGAATCTACTAGAAGGGTATTTTTTTGTCCATAACTTTTCGAATAGAGAAAATATTACTTTTGCGCTCCTCAAAGCTGCTCCCCATGTAAAAGATTGGTGGCAAACGTTACGTGAGAAAAAGGAAACAGAGGAAACCCCATTATTTTCAGTCACAACCACATGGGAATCCTTCAGGGATGCTATTAAGGAACAATACTACCATGTCATAAGTTATGACGACCTGTATACCAAATGGACCACACTGCAGCAAGAAAGAGACCAAGCAGTGCCAGATTTCACAAATATCTTCCATACCTTGCTCACCAAGTTGGGTATCAAAGATTCGGAGTGACATCTGGTGCTCAAGTATCGTGGTTCTCTACATAGATACATCTAGACCAAAATGTAATTTCTGGACATCTCATCCTTGGGCACGGCCTACCGATATACCGTCAAAATCGAGCAGAAGCTCAAACAAAAGACGCGGAAATTTGGGCCTAGGAACCCCTCACAAAAAAAGACAGGAAAGGGCTGCCCCAACCCACCGAACAAAGGACAGAGAAAAGATGCACAGTATCAGGACAACCATTCCAAGCCTCAAGCAAATAAGGACACCGGAAATATAAAGAAAGATACAGGTAAGTGGTGCGACTTCCATAAGAGCCTGTGGCATAACACTGCTGACTGCCGCTCAAAGCAGTCGTTGGTGGCTGAAGTGAAAGCCTCTGAATCAGATGTGGATTATGACTCTGAGCCAGAACCAGAAAGGGGAAGATAGATCATTGATGCGGAACCCAGTGCCACCGTTTCTACCACCAAGCTCTACCCTAGTGAACCAGATGAGCCATAAGAAGTAGAGCGTCTCTTCCATTCACAGATGTGGGTAAAAGACACCCCATTGCACTTCATCGTTGATAGTGGTAGCCAGAAGAACCTCATCTCAACAGAGGTCATCAAGCAGCTAGCCCTGCCAACAATGCCGCACCCACAACCCTACACCGTTGGATGGCTTCGCCAAGGAAGTGATCTCTGCATCATCCAACAGTGTTGACTTTCATACAGCATCAAGCCCTTCAAATATGAGGTATTGTGTGATGTTTCTCCTCTCGAAGTTTGTGATGTTCTTTTGGGCCAACCTTATTTATGGAAACATCATGCTATATATGAGTCTAGGTTTTGTAGTGTTATTATTACTTTGAACAGGAAATTGTACAGGATACCCGAGGCAGTCCCACCTAGTTCTATTTCCTTGATCTTTGTTAAGCAATGTAGGAAGGTCATCTCTTAGACGGGGAATTTTGTCTTCTTCATGATTCACTCTCAGAATAAGCGAAAGATCGTAGCCACATCTAGGGTCTTTGTGGCCGACCTCTCCACACAGAAGAAGCAAGTAGATAAGGTCGTGGAAGAATACTTGGATATATTCTCCTCACCTACAGGGGTACCTCTGCACTTCCAGGTTAAGCACCCCATCGATCTGACCCCCAGCGCACCGCTGCCCAATGGGCCAGTCTATCGTCGCTCTTTGTTAGAGAATGAGGAGATCAAGCGACAGATCCAAGAACTGCTCCACAAGGGGCACATCCACCCCACCTCATCACCTTGTGGGAGCCCAATCGTGTTGGTACAGAAGAAAGATGGAACCTGGTGACTCTGTATTGATTACCGGGCTCTGAATAAAATCATAGTCAGAAACTGGTACCCGATTCCCCGAATCGATGACCTCCTTGATCAACTCATGGGGGCCAAATACTTCAGTAATATTGATATGAAGTCTGGCTACCACCAGGTCTGGATAGAACAGACAGATCTAAGGAAGACCGCCTTCAAGTCAAAGGAAGGCCTTTTTGAATGGTTGGTCATGCCCTTTATTTTGACAAATGCTCCAACCACTTTCATGAGGATGATGGACGATATCCTGCGACTATTCACCAATACTTTGGTAGTGGTGTATCTGGATGACATTCTAATTTACAGTAAGACATGGGCCAAACACTTGCAGCATATTCAATAGGTTCTACACACCCTGCGGCAACACAAGCTATATGCCAACTTGGAAAAATGCTCCTTCGGCATGGACAAAGTCCATTACCTGGGCTACATCATTGATCAACATGGAATACATGTGGATCCAGCCAATATACAAGTCATTCATGACTGGCCAGCTCCAACAACACTCACTGAGCTTTGAAGCTTCATGGGCCTTGCCAATTTCTACCGTAGGTTCGTGTTGGGTTTCTCCCATATTGCATGGGCCCTCAGCCAAATAAACAAGGGTGGTGGTAAGGTGAAATTTGCGTGGGGTCGGTCCCAACAACAAACGTTTGATGATTTGAAGCAGCGCCTGTGCTCAGCTCCAGTACTTTCACTACCAGACCTGTAACATTCATTTGAGATTGAGACAGATGCTTCAGACTATGTTGTGGGCATCGTTCTCACTCAGCACGGCCACCCCGTGGCCTATCATAGTGAGACACTATCAGATACTGTCCGTAAGTACCCTACTAAAGAAAAAGAAATGTACTCCATTGTGAAAGAATGCCGCCAGTGGAGACATTACATTCTTGGGAAGGAGACAATCATCCACACTGATCATAAGCCACTGCAATTCATGCAGACACAGGGAAAATTGTAGAATGACCGCCATCAAAAGTGGTCCACATACTTGCAGCAATTCCACCTCAACATCAAGTATAAAACAGGAAGCACCAATCGCGTCATTGATTGCCTCAGCAGACCGTCAGTCGCGACACTCACCATGATGCTAGACTCTTATGGCCATGAGACATCTGGATGGCCCCAACTCTATGAGACAGACCTTGACTTCGCCACAACCTACCAAATGTTGGGTGAAAACGCAGTTGTCGATAATTTTCATCTTCAGGATGGGTTGTTGTGTCGTATGGGCCATATCTGTGTTCCATCAAGTGAGTGAGTGAAGATGATCTGGGAATCCCACTACAGTCGGGTGGTAGGACACTTCGGCGTTGAAACGACAGTGGCGACGCTACAAAAACATTTCAACTGGCCGATAGGAGGTCGGCAGGTATATTAGGTCTTTCACTGCCTGCGCTATTGCCAAACTGACCACTAAGAAATAAGGCCTGTACACCCATATTCCTACTCCTGACAGGCCATGGGAATCCATCTCAATGGACTACATGTCGGGCCTCCCATCCACCAAGCNCCAGGTTAAGCACCCCATCGATCTGACCCCCAGCGCACCGCTGCCCAATGGGCCAGTCTATCGTCGCTCTTTGTTAGAGAATGAGGAGATCAAGCGACAGATCCAAGAACTGCTCCACAAGGGGCACATCCACCCCACCTCATCACCTTGTGGGAGCCCAATCGTGTTGGTACAGAAGAAAGATGGAACCTGGTGACTCTGTATTGATTACCGGGCTCTGAATAAAATCATAGTCAGAAACTGGTACCCGATTCCCCGAATCGATGACCTCCTTGATCAACTCATGGGGGCCAAATACTTCAGTAATATTGATATGAAGTCTGGCTACCACCAGGTCTGGATAGAACAGACAGATCTAAGGAAGACCGCCTTCAAGTCAAAGGAAGGCCTTTTTGAATGGTTGGTCATGCCCTTTATTTTGACAAATGCTCCAACCACTTTCATGAGGATGATGGACGATATCCTGCGACTATTCACCAATACTTTGGTAGTGGTGTATCTGGATGACATTCTAATTTACAGTAAGACATGGGCCAAACACTTGCAGCATATTCAATAGGTTCTACACACCCTGCGGCAACACAAGCTATATGCCAACTTGGAAAAATGCTCCTTCGGCATGGACAAAGTCCATTACCTGGGCTACATCATTGATCAACATGGAATACATGTGGATCCAGCCAATATACAAGTCATTCATGACTGGCCAGCTCCAACAACACTCACTGAGCTTTGAAGCTTCATGGGCCTTGCCAATTTCTACCGTAGGTTCGTGTTGGGTTTCTCCCATATTGCATGGGCCCTCAGCCAAATAAACAAGGGTGGTGGTAAGGTGAAATTTGCGTGGGGTCGGTCCCAACAACAAACGTTTGATGATTTGAAGCAGCGCCTGTGCTCAGCTCCAGTACTTTCACTACCAGACCTGTAACATTCATTTGAGATTGAGACAGATGCTTCAGACTATGTTGTGGGCATCGTTCTCACTCAGCACGGCCACCCCGTGGCCTATCATAGTGAGACACTATCAGATACTGTCCGTAAGTACCCTACTAAAGAAAAAGAAATGTACTCCATTGTGAAAGAATGCCGCCAGTGGAGACATTACATTCTTGGGAAGGAGACAATCATCCACACTGATCATAAGCCACTGCAATTCATGCAGACACAGGGAAAATTGTAGAATGACCGCCATCAAAAGTGGTCCACATACTTGCAGCAATTCCACCTCAACATCAAGTATAAAACAGGAAGCACCAATCGCGTCATTGATTGCCTCAGCAGACCGTCAGTCGTGACACTCACCATGATGCTAGACTCTTATGGCCATGAGACATCTGGATGGCCCCAACTCTATGAGACAGACCCTGACTTCGCCACAACCTACCAAATGTTGGGTGAAAACGCAGTTGTCGATAATTTTCATCTTCAGGATGGGTTGCTGTGTCGTATGGGCCATATCTGTGTTCCATCAAGTGAGTGAGTGAAGATGATCTGGGAATCCCACTACATTCGGGTGGCAGGACACTTCGGCGTTCAAAAGACAGTGGCGACGCTACAGAAACATTTCAACTGGCCGATAGGAGGTCGGCAAGTATATTAGGTCTTTCACTACCTGTGTTATTGCCAAACTGACCACTAAGAAATAAGGCCTGTACACCCATATTCCTACTCCTGACAGGCCATGGGAATCCATCTCAATGGACTACATGTCGGGCCTCCCATCCACCAAGCAGNTGGATAGCTCAACCAGCCACAACCCCTTTCAAGTGGGGTTGGGATTCCAACCATTGGGTCCCATATATGTTTCACTTCCCCTTGCACTCACCTCGACCGAATCATCTCCTACTCCAACTGAAGCTGAAAAAGCCACCCGGTTCATTGAGCGGATCCAGCACATCCGCCAAAAGGTTCAGGATATCCTACAGAAGTCCAATGACAAGTAAAAACAACGTCATGATCAACATCGGGTGTCGCATAATTTTCAGGTGGGTGACAAAGTTTGGTTGCACTTGCAGAAAGAATTCCTTACAAGACCCCATCAGAAGCTTCTCCCACTCCGTTATGGGTTGTACATTATCACCAAGGCCATGGGGGATAATTCTTTTGAGCTCAACATTCCTCCTTTCCTTGGTCTGCACCCAGTGTTCAACATGGATCTCCTTTGCCCTTATTTCCCACCATTATTGGACACCTCAACAATAGCAGAACAACTGACACCAATAGAGCTCAACCCTGAATGCATACAACAGGCATACAATGATAATATTTTGGACAGACAGATCAAAGGCACTTGACAACAAAGGATCCAGCCTTATCGAGTCGTCAAAGCAGGGCAGCTCTTGCACCAAGGCAAGTGGCTCACCCCGGGCCAAATTCAGCAGAAATGTCCTCATCTGATGGGGGAGCTCAATGAAATGGAGAAAATTGCTTCATAAGGAGGGACGATTGATCCAGATGGATATCGGTGGTCACCCGCCTTTTCCAACTAGCTCAAAACAGTTTTCTAACAATTTTGGAAATTTACTATTTTTAGCAACTTTAACTTCCTGGGCCATTTTGAGGGCTTAAATGAAGGTTTTTTGGGATCTATATCTCCCAAAATGAATCTCCTCGATGATACCTTTCCAACGGGCTATCACATGCCTAACACATAGATCGTATGCAAAAGTTACGAGCCCGGGAAGTTGATGTACTAAGTTACCCAAACGGAACCCACATGACTTTTGGCGCTTCATCTCCTAGGGTTAGGTTTTTGGCATTCTTTATTATCATAAAAAGGCCTTCAGAGCCTCATTGTAACCTTCTTCTTGTGAATGTGCGCTGCCATCACATCTCTTCTCAGAGATAAGCCGCCACCATTCCAGCAAGCTTGTTTCTGTTGCATTTTACAGTTTCAGCTTATTTCGTTATTGAATAGAAAACCAGTTTTACTGTATCTCTGTTATTTTGTGTTAAGCACCTGTTAATAATCTGTATTCATTTCATTCTTCTCATAAAATATAGATCAATGGTATCAGAGCGGCCTGCTCCTTGTTGTCTTAATGCATGTCCCCAACGAGGTCTGAGTACAAAGAGTTGCGTCTCGAGTTTGTTTCTCTTGAGGACAGAAGCTCTCGCACGCCCAAGCGACCTCCCATGGCAGGAGAAAATAAAGATGATGGGACAGGAGATCCTTTCAAACTATTGATTGAGGAATCCCTCACGCAGCAGAGGAACGAGATGATGGATTGTTTCAGGAAAATCCTTTGGCGTCTACCAACAAGCGATGCATCTTCTTCAAACGGAGGCGTCGCCCCCTTCAAGGTACAAATAAACATTGATATTCGTATATTTGAAGGTCAAATAGATGTAGATGATGTAGACAAGTGGTTGAATCTACTAGAAGGGTATTTTTATGTCCATAACTTTTTGAATAGATAAAATATTACTTTTTCACTCCTCAAAGCTGCTCCCCATGTCAAAGATTGGTGGGAAATGTTCTGTGAGCAAAAGGAAACAGAGGAAACCCCATTATTTTCAGTCATGGCCACCTGGGAAACCTTCAAGGATGCTATTAAGGAACAATACTACCCTGTCGGAAGTTATGACGACCTATATACCAAATGGACCACACTGCGACAAGAAAGAGACCAAGCAATGCCAGATTTCACAAATATCTTCCATACCTTGTGCACCAAGTTGGTTATCAAAGATTCAGAGTGACATATGGTGCTCAAGTATCGCGGTGCTCTGCATAGATACATCCAGACATAAATGAAATTTATGGACATCTCATCCTTGGGCACGGCCTACCAACATGCCGTCAAAATCAAGCACAAGTTCAAACAAAAGACGCGGCAATTTGGGCCTGGGAACCCCTCACAAAAAAATCCAGGAAAGGGTGGCCCTAACCCATCGAACAAAGGATAGAGAAAATATGGATAGTATCAGGACAACCATTCCAAGCCGCAAGCAAAGAAAGACACCGAAAAGACAAAGATAGATACCGGGAAGTGGTGTGACTTCCATAAGATCCCTTGGCATAACACTGCTGACTGCCACTCAAAGAAGTCACTGGTGGCCGAAGTGAAAGCCTCTGAATCAAATGTGCATTCTGACTCTGAGCCAAAACAAATGGGAAGACAGATCATTGACACGGAACCCAGTGCCACTGTTGCTACCACCAAGTTCCAGATTGGTGAAGCAGACGAGTCAGAAGAAGGAGAGTGCCTCTTCCATTCACAGATGTGGGTAAAAGGCACCCAACTGCACTTCATCGTTGATCGTGGTAGCCAGAAGAACCTCATCTCAGCATAATTCGTCAAGCGGCTGGCCCTAACAACAACGCCGCACCCACAAAACTACACCATTGGATGTCTTTGCCAAGGAAGCGATCTCCGCATCAACCAATAGTGTCGACTTTCGTACGCCATCAAGCCCTTAAAAAATGAGGTATTGTGTGATGTTGCTCCTCTCGAAGTTTGTGATGTTCTTTTGGGCCAACCTTATTTATGGAAACGCCATGTTGTATATGAGTCTAGGCCTCGTAGTTTTATTATTACTTTGAATAGGAAATTGTACAGGATACCCGAGGCAGTCCCACCTAATGTTATTTCCTTGATATCTGCTAAGAAATGTAGGAAGGTCATCTCTCAGACAGGGAAATTTGCCTTCTTCGTGATTCACTCTCAGAATAAGCGAAATATCGTAGCCACATCCAGGGTATCTGCGGCCGACCTCTCCACACAGCAGAATCAAGTACATAAGGTCTTGGAAGAATACTCAAATATCTTCTCCTCACCTACAAGGGTACCTCTGCACTACCAGGTCAAGCACCCCATCGATCTGACCCTCGGCACACCGCTGTCCAATGGGCCAGTCTATTGTCACTCTTTGTTAGAGAATGAGGAGATCAAGCGACAAATCCAAGAACTACTCCACAAGGGGAACATCTTCCCCAGCTCATCACCTTGCGGGATCCCAATCGTGCTGGTACAAAAGAAATATGGAACCTGGCAACTCTGTATTGATTATCGGGCTCTGAATAAAATCATAGTCAGAAATCGGTACCCAATTCCCTGAATCGATGACCTCCTTGATCAACTCATGGGGGCTAAATACTTCAGTAAGATTGATCCGAAATCTGGCTACCACCAGGCCTCGATAGAACAAACATATGTATGGAAGACCACCTTCAAGTCAAAGGAAGGCCTTTTTGAATGGTTGGTCATGCCCTTTGGTTTGACAAATGCTCCAGCCACTTTCATGAGGATGATGGATGATATCCAGCGACCATTCACCAATACTTTTGTAGTGGTGTATCTCGATGACATTCTAATTTACAACAAGACTTTGGTCCGAACACTTGCAACATATTCAGCAGGTTCTACACACTCTACGGCAACACAAGCTATATGCCAACTTGGAAAAATGCTCCTTCGGCATGGACAAGGTCCATTACCTGGGCTACATCATTGATTAGCATGGCGTACATGTGGATCCAGCCAATATCCAATTCATCCGTGACTGGCCAACTCCAACAACACTCATTGAGCTTCAGAGCTTCTTGGGCCTTGCCAATTTATACCGCATGTTCGTGTTGGGTTTCTCCCATATTGCATGGGCCCCCAGCCAAATAAACAGGGGTGGTGGTAAGGTGAAATTTGTGTGGGGCTAGTCCCAACAATAAGCATTCAATAATTTGAAGCAACGCTTGTGCTCAGCTCCAGTACTTTCACTACCAGGCCTATAGCATCCCTTTGAGATCAAGGCAGATGCTTCAGACTATGTTGTGGGCATCGTTCTCACTCAGCATGGCCACCCCGTGGCCTATCATAGTGAGACATTGTCAGATACTATTCATAAGTACCCTACCTATGACAAAGAAATGTACTCCATTGTGAAAGCATGCCGCCAGTGGAGACATTACATTCTTGGGAAGGAGACAGTCATCCACACTGATCATAAGCCACTACGGTTCATGCAGACATAGGGAAAATTGCAGAATGACCGCCATCAAAAGTGGTCCACATACTTGCAGCAATTCCACCTCAACATCAAGTATAAAACAGAAAGCACCAATCACGTCGTTGATTGCCTCAACAAACCGCCAGTCGTGGCACTCACCATGGTGCTAGACTCTTGTGGCCATGACACATATGGATGGCCCCAACTTTATGAGACAGACCCTGACTTCGCCACCACCTACCAAATGTTGGGTGCAAACACATTTGTTGATAATTTCCATCTTCAGGATGGGTTTTTGTGTCATTTGAGCCATATCTGTGTTCCATCAAGTGAGCGAGCGAAGCTGATCTGGGAAGCTCACTACAATCGGGTGGCAGGTGCAAGATACCAGATATAATAAATACGCAGAATATAAATAAAATGTTAGAAATGGCAGAATAACAGTAATATAACCATCATAATCTCCACAATAACACAGAAATAATATGAGAACAACAACTGAAATAGCACTTTGATTCAGAAAGCAATGTTCACAGGCCTCTTCAAGGGGGCAACCTCCAGTCGAGC
>JZKD02S1676066.1:111509-132607 GCA_000966675.3 Picea glauca
GGACCATTGATCTGGTTGAGGAGGCCAAATTCCCGAAGTGGGAGCACAACTGTTGATTTGGGAGAACACGTGTCAACATATCTTCCACTCCGAAAGATAACCAGTCAGAAGAAGCGAGAGTTTGAGAATTGAAATTCCCGAAGGCCGGACTCGCGGAGGAGATCGTGTCTGTAGATTAAGGGGGACAGGTGTCAATAGATATTTACTCTGGAAGATTGTCACACAGGGAAAATAAAAGGTTGAGAGTTGAAACTCTTGAGGTTGGAAATTCGGAATCAACCACAGTCGTTGATTTGGAAGGGATCTACGCGTCGACATATCGTGGAGATTTGGGATCGTGTGTGGAAGGAGGAAGAATAAGGCAGGAGAGGGGATTCAATAGAAACCTTTGATCACGGATCATCGCCGAAAGCGAGAGATCGACGGACAGGAAGGATTGCGGGGCCAAGACATGCTCAGACGTTAATTTTTCTTGAGCGGGCCGCAATTTCTACCATGGTTATAAAAAATGAATACGTGGCAGCTGGAGGTGAATTGTGGGGTGAAAAGCGGGTTGGTCTAAAACCACTCTTGCCTGTGCTTGCAATCACATATTTTCACAAGGTCATAGCCCAGGGGCATATGTAGGAAGGGGCTAGTGAAAAAGAGCTAGCGCCCACAAATTGAAGAGCACCCAGAGCGTGCAGACAGAGGGTGCGAGTATCACAGGACCTGTGCCTAGAGAAGAAAGGGACCTGTGTATATTTGTATTGGGTTCAATCAGGAGCCCGAAGAGTCAATCTGACTGAGAAGAAAGAAATATCCTAGACCAAGAGGTCGTAGAACCCTAGGAGGGGATGGGGGCTACATCGGGTGGTATCAAAGCACAAATTGTTTATTTCTGTATCAGAGAGATGGTGAAAGGATATACTCTGATACCAGGTGGTATCAAAGCTTGATTTTCGTTTGTATATTTCAGGTGAAAGAGAAAGAGGAGAAGACCGAATTTTGTTTGCAGACAATAGACAAGAAGGAGGTGAAAGGAGATAATCTGGTAACATTAGATGATATCAGAGGTTCAAATTCATCTGTGAACAATAGGTGAAGGAAGCAAAGTACTGATGCTCTGTGAGAAAGTTGTTTCATGTGCACAACAAAAAAAATTTAAACAACTAGGTGAGCTGTGAGAGAAGATGGAGATGCTCTCAGATGTAGAGTGATTCATAGGCTTTCCAGGAGGGCAGGTAGAAGGTGGAAATGGCTACTGAAGGCCATGAGCATCGTCGAAGAGAAGTCCGCAAGAATAAATTCAATCCAAAGATGGATCTGGAACTCAATGAGATAAGAGCAAGGATGGAACAACTAGCAATGAATATGCAGTAAGAGGCAAAGGTACACAAGAGGTATGAATGTCCTCTGAACAGGAAGGAAAAATGACCTGTTAAAAAGTTGTTGGCCAAAAAGCTGCAACAAGAGTTGAGAAGGTGGCTGAGGGAATTAGAAAACCTCAGTGACACATAGGAGGAACAGATTCACATCTGTGAACCATAAATTGGGATACACATCAGTGATGAGGAGGAGGTGAGATCAGATGAAGATCTCATAAACTGCCAAGTGGGCATAAATGGACTTTCGAGTTGTCAAGTGGGCAATAGAAAGAGATCAATGGAAGGTCTCATACATTGCCAGAGCAGCAGTGCTGAAATTTCAAATTTCCAGGTGGGAAATGAGATGGGATCAGTTGATCTCATAGACTTCTAGGTGGGCAGAAGAGAAGTCCCAAATTTCCAGGTGGGTAGGGGGGAAGAAATGAGATTGTCGAAAAGTCTCAGGAGCTCAGAAGTGGGTTCATATCAGCAAGGAGTGCTGATAGATGGATATTCATGTGGATTTGGAGACCATGTGAATGAAGATGATGAGAAGTTAAATAATTTCACCATCCAGGAGGAGGATCAGAGGAGCATTTTGATTATTGGACGGATCAAGACATTCCTACCAAACAACCAAGTAGAGGCCAGTGCACATGATGAAAGTGCAGCAGAAGAGGAAGCAGACATCATGGATTTTGCTGATCTATATGAAGAATTGGAAGCCCTAGAGAGAAGGGTGATAGTGCAAAGATTTCACATATAACAGGCTAAGTTGGAAGCAAATGGAGAAGCATACTAGCCAGAGGAACAACTGGACGGAGTTGGAGATATACTAGCACAAGGAGAAATGGCAGAAGCTAATCTGTTAGAAGAGGTGACTGAGCATCAGTTCAATCAAGAAGAGACGACATAATGGAGTCTGCAGTAGGGTGGCAAGCTAAGGCCACAAGAGATGGAGAAAATGATAAGGGGGATCAAGTTGATCTACCCATTGACAAGAAGGAAGTGCAACATAGAAGACTGCATAAGAAGAGCTAGTCATTGGAGCAACTGGACAGGGTGATAGAGGAGATAAGAAGGATGATGTTGAGGTTAGTAGAAGCAGTTACCAAAGGGAAGATGAACAAGGGAGAACCTACAACAACATCAGGGAAGAAGAAGAAAAAGCAACAACAACAACAACGACATAGCTAGAGAGGAGCGGGAGGACAACTCCAAGGAAGCGTTTGGGATCCATGAGGATTTCAACACTGGAGAAGAGGAGACCATGAGCAGGAGCTCATGATTTTCCCAATAATGGAGTATGATGCAGGAGCATCGCTCCACCTCAGCAACGTGCTAGCATTCCAACACATCAACGCGCATTTCAGAGAGGGAGAGGTACCGACCCTCCCATTTTAAAATTTGAAATATGATCCTATACAGATTCATGCTATAAGTTTGAGTGAAGACCAAGCCACGTCTTTGTACAGATAGAAGTTAAGGTCACCTTTAATGGTTGACAGGGTGATGGCTCTATGTTTAAATTCAAACTAGATGGCCATTAATGAAACTTGAATGTAATAGATGAGGTTAGGTGGAGAAGAGGACAGGCCATAGAGCCCCTCTTTTGAGAAGAGATCTTTTGTATCTAGATCTTAGAAGAAGAACTCAGATAATGGGAATGGGGAGTAGAGTAGTTCTTAGAGAGAGCTTGAGAAAACTGGGACTCTGTTGCAGTCCAGTTTTTGTAAACATCTATATAGACACACAAAGATAATAGAAAAGCAGTTTTTCCTTCACATCGTGTGTTTATGTATTTGTATTTATTTTTATGCTTTTATATGTTGTTCATGTTTTGAATGTGTGAACTGGTGAAGTATTGCATAAGTTTCAATTGTTTCTCTCAGGGGAGTTTTGAGTGCAAGGAGTGCACATAGTCCGCAAAGAGTGCGTTGAAAGAGGTGAGTTAACCTCAAAGAAGCTCAGGAGAGATACCGTTGAACCTTCATCAACGAAAGTGCAAGGAGTGCACAAGAAGAACTTTGTGTTGAGTTCAGGGTGAAGCAGAGTCACTGAGAAATTTGTAAGGCTCTGCCAGGTGGGTATCGAGTGGGTGCAAGTGTGCACAGAGAGAACTCTTTTTTGAGTTCAGGGAGAAGAGGATCATAGGAATATACTCACAGAGTTGTCGAACACTCTGTATAAAATATCTGCAAGGTGTGCATTGAGCAGGAGGTTTCCAGGAGGGCACAAAGTTTTCCTTTGAAAGGAAACAGAAGGGCCAAGACCCTTAGGAGACTGAGTAAATAGAAAATCTCAAAAGAGATAATGAAACGAGTGCATGGAAGATAGACTTATCCCAAGTCCTAAATCTCAGAAGAGATAATGCGTTCAAGAGTTCAAGTGAGACCCAAATAGTCGGGTTCGCAGTAGAAAGATCAAAGGTCGAATCCTTTGAACACTTAGAAAACCTTCTAAGTCGAGAGAAGTCAAAAGATCAAGAGGAGAAGCCGCCAGATTGGTTGTGGAAAGGAGTCTGGACTGTTAAATCAACATCCAGTGAGCAAAGGAAACGCAGAGGAGAAGGACAGATCCTATCCATTGGATCTGAGCGTAAAATATCAGCAACCGTTGGATCCGAGAGAAGGTGACCAAGCCTTAACGTCTTGTGTGCACAGGAGAGTGGACTTTTCAAAGTCCCAAAGTGAATAGGGACCTTCCATCGTCCAGGGTGACAGGTGGCAAAGAATCTGAGTTTTCGGGTGAAAGAACTCCAGGAGGAACGAGTGCGCAATAGTTGAAACTCCCGAAACCCAAAGACCCAAAGCGGATAGAGGCCGCTAGATCAAGTGGGAGACACGCGTCAAGAGATCGTGTGTTTCGAGTAAATGCACTCCAGTAGAAATGAGTGTATAGGAGTTTGAAACCCCCGAAGCCTAAAGAGCTGAAGCACCGAAGAGCCGAAGCGTCGGAGAGCCTAAGACCTGAACACCCGAAGAGAACTGGACCATCAGATCCAGAAATGGCACGTGGTGAAAGGTCGTGAATTCTGGGTGAAATTACTCCGAGAGAAAGCAAAGGAGAAGGGTTTGAAATCATTGAAGCCCGAACAGTTGAAGCGGACGATAGTTGTTGATTTGGGTTGGACAGGTGTCACCAGATCGTGAAATTCAGAGGATCGTACTCCAGGGTTTTGAGAAGTTGAGTTTTGGAAAGTTCTGAAGCATCTAAACCCGAGGCATTCAGGGAATTTGACCCCAAAGGAGAAACGTGGATCATTGATCTATGAGGGGACATGTGGAGGATGAAGTTTCAATCCGTTGGATAACCATTGGATCAGGGAGGATAGGTGTCAGGATCCGACACTCCAGAAGGATTCACTCTGGAGATTTGTAGTTGTTGAGATTTGAAATCGCCGAAGGCCAAAGTCCCGAAGCGGATGACATTCGTTGATTTGAAATTAGACATGTGGTGCCAGATATACAAATCCAGATACAGAGCACTCCGGAGGAAAGCAGAGGGTGAAAGCGTCGAAGTCCTGAAGGATATCTCGATCGTCGATTGAGGAGGGAGAGAAAGGACCGTTGATCTAGTTGAGGAGGCCAAAGTCCCGAAGTGGGAGCACAGTCATTGATTAGGGAGAACACGTGTTAGCATATCTTCCGCTCCGGAAGATAAGCAGTCAAAATAAGTGAGAGTTTGAGAATTGAAATTCCTGAAGGTCGGACTCGTGGAGGAGATCACGACCGTATTTTAAGGGAAGCAGGTGTCGATAGATCTTCTACTCTGAAATATTGTCACACATGGAAAAGAAAAGGTTGAGAGTTGAAACTCTCGAGGGTCGGAAATCCAGAATCAACCACAACCATTGATTTGGAAGGGAGCTACACGTCGATAGATAGTGGAGATCTGGGATCGTGCATGGAAGGAGGAAGAAGAAGGCAGGAAAGGGGATTCGATAGCAACCGTTGATCACAGATCATTGCCGAAAGAGAGAGATCGACAAACAGGAAGGATTGCGGGGCTAGGACATGCTCGAACGTTAATTTTCCTTGAGCGGGATGCAATTTCTACCACGATTTTAACAAAGGAATACGTGGCAGCTGGAGGTGAATTGCGGGGCGAAAAGCGGGTTGGTCTAAAACCACTTTTGCCCGCGCCCGCAATCGCATATTTCCACAAGGTCATAGCCCAGGGGAATATGTAGGAAGGGGCTAGTGAAAAAGAGCTAGCGCCCACAAATTGAAGAGCGCCCAGAGCGCGCAGGCAGAGGGTTCGGGTATCATAGGACCTACGCCTAGAGAAGAAAGGGATTTGTGTATATTTGTATTGGGTTCAACCAGGAGACCGAAGGGTCGATTCGACTCAGAAGAAAGAAAGATCCTAGACCGGGAGGTCGCAGAACCCCAGGAGGGGAGAGGGGTTGCATCAAATAACATACAATAAGGAAAACTGCCAACACAGGCGAGGAAACCACCAATAAGGCTAATGGCATCCAAGACATTGAATGAATCCCAATGTGTGAATAGATTTTTTGTCATTGAACACAAGGGAAACCCCCTAGTTAGCGACCAATGAGGAGATGTCGACTATTGGGTTCAAGTTTTCCTACCCATAATGAAAGTAGGACCAGGGTGCATGTTAGGACTACAACTTCAAGTGATTCTGAGACACACTGAGGGTATGACCAACATGCAAAGTCAATAGTTCTGAGAAATGCCTGACACAGGCTTATAGACATCCTTTGAACAACAACATGAGACATATGGATAAATCAATAAGCATAGACTTGATAATAAAGCTCCGTGATGCAAGATGCATCGACAAACTCTCCATAGGGACTGGAAGAATAACCATTCGAAGGAGTAAGCTCTGAGTAACGAGCTCAGCTTCCTATGGTCATACTAAACCCAAAATTTGGATGATAGTGGACTCAAAAGTTTGTGCTATGTTCAAAGGCGACACGACTGTTGCTGATATGAGATAAATTTCTTTTCCCGCCCGTCTTTTTTTGTTTTTTCATAGGCAATTAAATGTTATTATACAAGAGAGGAAACGAGTATCGCGAGTAAGAAACTAGCTCCAAACAATAGAACATACCTATTCTCAATGCAAGGAAGTGCATGCGGGGCATGGACACTCGAGGTAATGTTTCCTCTTAGGGTACATGGTGTCAAGCTACAAAGGATATAAACAAGGCTCTGCTTGGATGGTGGTGCAAATTATTGAGGTAAGAGGCTTATAACGAGAAAGAGGGAACCGATAATAGGCTCAATATTGTAAGCAAGATAATGAAATGAAATTACAACTTAACTCCAAAGAATGTCCTTTTTCATAGATTTAGTCCTCCGGGCTTGAAAAAGTATAAAACAATACCCAGGAGAACTCTTCTAGCCAATGTTGACTAGAGTATTCCTTTTTTGAAATTAGTCTACTTGGTCTGAAAAAGGGTTAAACTTACACCAAATAGACTTTTTTTCAAATCCATTTAACGAGTGTGAAAGAAGCAAGTTCACTCGACAATATTTTAATTTTTTAAAGAGTCGGAAAAGAGCTTAACTAAGACTCGAGGATGTTATTCTAAGCAACATTTTATGTAAATTGTTAGCTAGTTGGATTGGCTGGTCCATTTGATAGTTACCAAGTTCTTGTTCGAATTCGAATTTGGTACGATAAAACTTAAAATAAGAAAAAACCAAGTCGAATAACATTCAGATAAGAAAAGTAGTTCCATATTTATTTATTTATATATTGGGATTCAAGGATTCGAATGAGAAAAAAATCCTTTTTTTGTGTCCTAGCGTGATATTCAATATAACAATCATTATGAAATATGTAGCATGATTTTTTCTGCTAAAGGTTGTAGAGTGATGAAGCATGAAATGGCAATAAACCGATTAAAATCTCCGCAACCCAGGTCATTAGTTACTCCCAGTTGACTCGTGTGCCGTGCCCCTCTCATATTAATTGCAGTCGATTGATTTACTAATTCTAATTGTATTATAGTTGAACCCTCTCATATCAATTGTTTTCTTTCTATTCATTGATGTGTATAATTGTATTTAGCCAAATTTTTGAATTTGGTAACTATACTTCGTTATATATGGATGGGTTTGGAAACTGAAAGGAAAATAGATAGTGAAGTTTAAGGTAATGTAACAAAGTTACAGTTTGTTGTTCATCAGTTTTCAAGGAAGTGAAACTAGTAAAAGTGGATACTTTAATATCCTACTTTTAATAGTATCTAGTAAAAGTGGACAATTTGATACCCTACAGTACAACCTGAGACCTAGCTATACCCTACCCGAGCTCCTACGTTAACAACCTAAGATGTAGCTATAGGATAGCCAAGCTCCTATGGTGTAACAACTTGAGACCTAGCTATAGGCTAACCATGATTTTCTGCTTAACAAAAGAAATCAATAAAGGAAGAAATTTAATTTTATCGCGTCTCCTACAGTCTAGCTAGGCTTGCTACACCTACAATATGAATATGGATGGACACTTGTGAAAGATTTTACTGTTAACAAAGGAAATTGACATTAAGCTAGCACCTAAGATGGAGTTGGTCCAGAGAAATAATGAAAATAATATAGGTTTTATCTGAAGCCTTGATGAATTGTTGTCCAATGATCACTGGATATTGTTGATTGTCAATACTTTGAAGTGTTATTGTTCTTGGAAGTAGTGATGCTACCAAAAATAAGAAATGAAAAATGGGTATATAAAAAGGGAAATGGACATTCTTAGGTTTATCACAAGTAATGTTTTAGGGTGTTTTTTAGGTTTCTTAAACATATATGTAAAACTAACAAAAAAAATTAAGAAAGGGCTAGGTATATATATATATATATATATATATTAAAAAAGGGAATCATATTATGCTCTGTATCAACCGAACCAAACAAGAGGTGACTTCTACAAAACCATGGTGACTTCAAATGTGTTAATTGCAATGGTGAATGGTGAATGTCATGTCAAATGTGTTAATCACAAATGCATTAATGGTGAATTTTGAATGCGTTAATGGTGAATGTTGAATTCGTTAATTACAAATGGGGTAATGGTAAATGTTGAAGACTTCACAAATTAGGAATTTACAATGTATTTATAACTTATATATATATATATATATATAATAGCATGAAATCACCCCCCAAAAGAAGAGTGGGATTGACCGAAGATTGCATCGGCAATGTCACTTCCTTAAACTTGTCATTCTCCAACATAAGAGTGGGATCGACACGACCACTTCTTCAACCATTGGTTGAGTAGGATGTGAGACAACATGGTCAAGAGATGCATCACTCCCAAAAATGGGAGTGGTGTTGGTCGAAGATTGCTTTGACACGATCGTGGGTTGAATGGGATGCGAGACAACATGGTCAAGAGACACATCACCCCCCAAAATAAGAGTGGTGTCAGACAAAGATTGCATCGACATGACCGCTAGTTGAACATGATGCAAGACAACATGGTCAAGAGACGCTTCACCCCACAAAAGAAGAGTGGTGTCAGTCAAATATTGCATCGACATGACCATTATATCAACCAACGAAAGATCAAAATGTTGGGAAACTAAAGATGACTCAGAACCCAAAGGGCCACTAGACAAGGATCACGCTTCTTGTACCACTGCAATAACATGGCACAAATGATTTAAATGATATCCTTTGCAAAGCATACAAAGGAAATTGGTATTACATCCTATACATTGAGGCTTCTCAATAGTATGAATGCCCCCAGCATGACTTGCAGTGGCTGGTGACATGCTCCCAGCATGACTTGCAGAGGTTAGTAGCTTTTCTTCAACATGAATTGCAGAGGTTGTTGACGAACCTCCAACATGACTAGTAGAGGTTGGTGATGAATCCCCAACATGACTGGCAAAGGTTGGTGATGAATCCCCAACATGAATATTAGAGGTTGGTGATGTATGTGCAGTGTGAATCGCAGTGACTGAACTTGTGCCCCCAACATGAATTGCATCGGCTGGTTTTTGGTAATCAACATGACTTGTAGAGGTTGTTGACCTATCTCCAACATGACTAGAAGAGGTTGGTGATATAATTCCAATATGGCTTGTAGTGATTGGACTTGTGCTTCCAGCATGACATGCAGTGGTTGGTTATGGCATCAGAGACCAAGTTTCTGGGAAAGACTGGTTTTGGGAGATTGTGGGCCAGGAAGGGTTTTGGTATACACCATGGCCCTGTCCAGAAGGATGGTATCCTCCTCCAAACTGATTCATAAAGGGTTGTAAGGGCATCATCATTGAGGAAATCACATGTGAATAGAAAGAAACATGAAAAGGGTTACTCAGGTGAGGATATATGTTTCCCTTAGATGAAGGAACTCCGTGAAGGGGGTTTCCCATACTATAAAACTAACTCCACTCGGATAAAACAGAAGAGGACAGAGGGAGATCTGCCATGAAAAAATCATCTGTAGGAACTGACATAACGGAAGAAGGATAGATGGATGAGATAAAATAAGTAGAAAGATTGCCCATTTGAGCACTGGATCCTAGAAAATTGAAGCTAGGATTATGTCTGAAGGAAGGAGGATTCCAACCTCCAACCATGGGAGTTGGTTGAGGGATATGGCCCCCACCAAACGAAAAAGGAGAAAAAGGAGGCATCATGCCCCGAGACCCAAAACTAGGATTCACATAAGAAGACGAGACAAAGGATGGAAAGTGTGACAACATGTTTGGCATACCTAAAGAAAAAGGATTAGAGGACCAAGGTATTGGCCGAGTATCATGATTTGACGTACAACTTGGAAACACAAAAGGATTCGTCCCCATGGAATGAGCAAAGACCATGGGCTGGGTAGCGCTAACTGAGGGAGTCATGGGGGCTCCACTAACCCTAGCAATGAAAACTCACGATGCAATACAAAATCCTAAGGCCAACTAATAATCAGAGAGTAGGTATGCACACAAACAAGATATAGTGGCTAAAAAGGGGCCTCCCTCACTAGAGTAGGTATGCCTCACCCAAGAGGGGCCCGAGACTCCCTTCAAAAGATTAGAGGTATCAAAATCAATTCTAAGAGCCCTCGTCGGCTTAACAATGCGGTCAGTCAGATCCCCCTGGAGAGGTAATCCTCCATAAAGGATGTGTGTTGTCCAACCCTTATCTAACTTAGGGTACCTACAAAATAACCCCTGCAAGTAACCTATGTGGCTACTTATTTCAAGCAACTAGAGCCACCACAATATAACCAATGTGCAGGCAAACAGTCATAAGTTTGGTCCACCGCATGGGTAGGGTAACAAAGCTTGAAATATTGAAAGCACCACCTCTCACGGAGGGAAAGGTACTAGAAAGACCCCCATATATGAATGAAACCACAGAAATATCTCTGATGCTAAGAAGGTATTAGAGGGATATCTCTACAACCAATTTGGTGCGACCTTGTGCTTAACTCCGGTGTCAGTGGAGCATCCTGACGTCACTAATTACACAATGGATTTCACCACTCCCTGGTCAGACACGTATGTTTATTTTAATAGACTTGGATAATTTTACTCACAAAATCATATTCTAAGGCTCTATATCCTATGCTTGTTTGTGTACCCTGAGAAATAAAATAGTTTCTAATCAATTTTTAATTAATCAACGTTACTTTTAATGGATTTTTTTTACTCAAGATATGTGGCCGTGACACTAATGATATTATGAATCATCATATCAAATAAATGAATATAAACATAGTTCTAAGTCATAATCTTAAATTCTCAAAAGATGGTAAGATTTTCAAATGAAACTTTCAATGCAATTCTACAATTTTAATAAGATGCAATCCTTCCACATATGTCAAGATCAATATTAAATAACCAAAAGAGCAAATGCCATAATGTAAAATGACCATTTTTTTTGTATTTTCGATATAAAGAAAAGAAAATGCAAGGACTGAATAGCAGCTTGATATACAGACCCTACTGCAAGCAAAATAAGACAAGCCAAGCAGGATACCAAGAAGAAAACATTCAAACCAATATGAAAGGACAACCAATGAAAAATATGATAAGAAAGAATACCGCCCAAAAATTCAAAAATAAGAAGGTTTCCTATCACTCTGTAGGCACTCAATAGTTAGGATAGAGACCCAAGAAGACTCAGCAACCAACCAAACTCACCCAACAAACACCAAACTCATCTAGGAAGCCTAAACGGTTGATGTACATGATTGTTTGAGAAAAATTGTGTATGTACGCGCCCTATAGAAGGACAACTTGCGTATGTACGCGTCTGTCAAAGGAAAAAACGTGTATATGTAGTAAAACACTACCAGGGAAAGGGTTAAGACAAGAAACACAGATGAAAATTTAAAATAGGTTTTCAAGCAATCAGGCGACAATGAAACTCATGCTAACAGAGAGCAAGTCAAAGAGAAAAACACTCCAAACCCAAAACAGAAGATTTAATCCCCAGTATGGTCACCAATTCTTTTATGAGGAAAATCACTCTATGGCATGGGGTAAACCACAATATACGGAATGACACGCGTAAATCAACTCTAATTTTAAGTATGTTATATAAATGAAATGCTAACAGAACAAGATCAAGAGCCTACCTCGTCTGTACGTTCAATGAAGACCATCGTTGAGCACACAACTCAAAGATTTATACCTACAATTTGTCCTCAAAAACCAACATACACAAGCATATGGTGATAATATATATGTTAGCATATCAAATAGCATAATCCATTAACATTCATGACAAATACACCCATGGAATAATAATTTAAATATTTGCAAGATATCAATTGGATGAGAAAAGGGTATTTCTATTAAAATAATCAACAAAAGTATATGTGACAAACTTTTGTACCAGCACACATCGGAACCAAGAAACTAAGTCCCTCCAGTTGGGCCTCCACCACTTCAATCCTCCACCAAAGGAAAGCTCATATAAGGGAGACAATGAGGTTCTCCATAAAAGAAGGAAGAGTTGGGGGTTGAACAATGTGTCCAGACTTTCAAGGATAAAGGGATGCAGACTCAATGTGAAGTGAAATTTCTCCAAAGTATCTTTGCTCTCAAAAGTTGAATTCTCCTCCTTCCATAGCTTGGATATGGCTCAATTTATAGCCTTCAAATGGAACTAAAGGGTCGAGTCAGAGAGTTTCCAGTATATGGAAGGTCAAGGATCATGGATCTCGTGACATGACATGGAAACCCAACACAATTTTTAATTTTGAGCACCAAACTCGATGTACACGGGCTGTAATGGAGAAACCTGTGTATACTCATGTTGTATAACTGGTAAGGCGCGTATATGTGGAAAAATATTATTTTTTGGCTCTGGAAAGTACAAAAGGGGACTTCAAGTCTGCATAGGGAAATGGAAAGGCCATCCAAGCAGGTTGCATGGGGTGAGACAAAATTTTCTATAACAAGTGGAACCATGATAAGTTGTATTATACCACCATTATGCTAGAGGTAACCACTGGACCCATTGGGACTGTCATTTTGAAGTAAATCACCTCAAATGGTATTCCAATCACTTGTTGACAACTTTAGTCTGACCATCAATTTGGGGGTGATAGGAGGAGCTAAGATTCAATTGAGTGCCCTGGAGCCAAAACAACTCTTGCCAAAAATTGCTACTGAAATTAAGGTCATAATCCATCACAACATATTATGGCATAACATGGAGTTCAAAGATATTATCCATGAATATTTGAGTGACCATGGAGGATTTGAAGGGAAGTTGTAGAGAACAGAAATGAGCATATTTGGAAAGACAATAAACCACAACCATGATGATGGATTTATTTCCAGATTTGGGTAACCCCACAATGAAGTCCATAGAAATGCCAGTCCATACATCTAGTGAAGTGGTTAAAAGTTGTAGTTCACCTAGAGGTTTCACAATTTCTCCATTGTGTCATTGGAAAACATCACATTCTACCACAAAGGTGTGGATGTCCTTCTTCATTCCTTCCCAAAAAAATGAATGTTTGATCCTTTCATATGTTTTATGAAATCCTAAATGACTTGATGTTGGAAAGGCATGTAATTCAGATAGTAGCATTGATAAATGTTGATTTCTTGTTCAAATAAATACACCCTCTATAGTGAAGCTCTTCATTTTTCCAAGTTCAACCCTGATATGCATGGGGTTCCATTTGAAGTTGTTGTTTCATGCATTCGATATCAAAATCTGTTAAATATTCTTTGTAGATGTCATTCAACCAGTCTGGTACTATGAAGGAGAGTGAAAAGAGAGACCCATCCTCTTCACACTTTCAAGAGAGAACATAGTCATATCCCTTCTTATAAATTATCTCATAGTCATATCCCAATAGTTTGGTGACCCATTTATGTTGCTCAAGGAAAAAAATCCTTTTCTCTAGGAAGTATTTCAATCTATGATGATATGTTTTAATATTGAAACATTGCTTGAGTAGGTATGTACACCAGATATCCACATCATGCAATATATCCATAAATGTTTTTCATAAGTTGATTTTCCCAAGTGCCTCTCATAGAGTTGTTTGCTAGTAAAGGCCAATGGTTGTCCCTCTTGCATGAGTACTAATTTGACACCTTTACTGAAGGCATCACATTCCAAGACAAAGGTCTTAGTGAAGTATGTACAATCAAGTACTAAGTTTGTACACATAAAATTATTCAAATCCTAGAAGGTTTGTTCTATAGTGTCATTCCATATGAAAGCATTTTTTTAAGAAAGTTTGTGAGGGGAGCTGCAATCTTGTCATAGTTCCTTACAATATTTCTATAGTAACCAATAAGACCAAGAAACCTATTAAATTTTTTAGAGTTTTGGACATGTCAATCCTTCATCACTTCAATTTTCTTCAGATCTGCATATACATCACCATGACTAACAATATGGCCCAAATATTCCACTGCAGAGACACCAAAGGCACATTTGGACCTCTTGAGAAAGAGTTTATGATTAAAAAGTAGTTGTAAGACCTAATCCACATGGGTGACATGGGCCTGCCAAGTTTTACTATAGATAAAGATGTTATCAAAAATGACAAGGACACAATGACGTAGAAAGGGTTGAAATATTTTTTCCATGGGACTCTGGAAAGTGGAAGGTGCATTACAAACACCAAAGAGCATCACCAAGAACTCATAATGGCCTTCATGAGTGTGAAAAGTAGTTTAGGGAATATCTACCTCTTTCATGTGAATTTAGTGATAGCCTAAGAAACGATCAAGTTTGTTGAAAAATTGAGTGCCTTTGAGCTCATCCAAAAGGTCGTCAATGACAGGGATGGGGAACTTATCCTTGAATATTATTTTGTTGAGAGCTAAAAATCCAAGACATGTGCGGCAAGTGTCTTATTTATTGAGGACCATGATGATTGGTGGTGAATAAAAGCTAGTTGTTGGTGTACATGCAAAGTTTCCATATTTTCCTACTATTTAGGAGGATTGCTATTTTTAACATGTCTATTTATAGCATGTTTATTCATAACATGCCTATTTTTAGCAGGTGGCAGTGACTAGGCAATGACAAGGATCAAAGCGCACTTCACCTTGAATATTCCTCCTTCCAAGGGAATATCCGCCTCCTAGACAAATGCACACTTCCACTAGAGTTTAGTTCAGCATGCATGAGTTGCATGCATGACTCAATTTCAGTTCTATATTTAGTCACTTCAGTTATGGAGTTTAGTTCAACATTCATGAGTTGCATACATGATTATTTCAACATGCATGATTTTTTACTTGTGCATGATTAAATCTATTATTAGCTAGTTAACTCCACTTACTGTTAGACTTATTTTTGGAAGTCCTAATTCCAAAAATAACCAAACTCCATTTATAACTAGACAACTCCATTTTTGGCTAGTTAACTCCACTTACTGCTAGTTTAACTTTGGATTCACATGTGTATGCACACAAAATCCCCAACCTAGTGCACACTTCTTCTCTCATGGAGAGTTCTATATGTATGTATCACTCTCTCATTGTAAATCAATTCATTCTAATGAATTCGAGAGTTCATTCTCTCTTCTTTCTTTTTGGTCTCATGCTTGCAAGTGTTCTTTCTTCTTAGCAACTAGATTATTGTGCTTAGGAATCTACTTTATTCTTTGCAACTAGATTCTTGTGTGAGGATTTTTACAATGGTATTAAGGTGGATGAAACCAACGACTAACAACTCCTGAACTATATTTTTTATTCCATTCTTTTGGGAAAATGGATGGCAATATGGATGTAAATTGGGTGGGAGGCTACCTAGTATGAGCATAATAGAATGATCATGCTCACATAGGCAGGGTAGTAGGCCTTGGGAAGGTTCAAATATGGATTGGTGTTGGACAAGACTAACTACATGTCAAGATGGATGGGTTGAGAAGGTGTCTCAAAGGCTTGAATGGCATGGAACTGGGCCACAATGCCTTAATTCCATTTTAAAGAAGTGTTTCCATATAATGGGAGCTTCTAATCTCTGGAGAACTAATTGTGATTCCTTTGAAAGTAAAGCAATGCATGTCTTGCTAGAAACTCATGTATAACTCATGGAAGTCCATGGTGGACGGACCTAATGTATGTAACCATTCAACACCCAAGACAATGTCACAACCACCCATTTCAATAGCAAACATGTGGGTTTTCAAGGAACAATTACCCATTTGAAGCTACACATTTTCATAACAACCACCACATTTCATGGAAACTCCATTAGAAATCATGATCTAGAAATTGTTCATAGCATGGATGTAGCAGTCTATTTCTTAGGCTACATGTAAATGAATGAAGTTATGGGTGTTATTGTTTTCAATTAAGATAATAAATTTGTAATGTTTGATGTAGCTGATCAATTTGAGGGTTTGGGGGGCATAAATACCAGTCAAGGCATGTAGGGAGATATATGGTTCCATATCACATAGAGCAAATGGAGAAATTTCTTCAATGGGTGGAGGAAGATTCCATGGAGTTATAGCTTCAAATTCATCATTTGAAACTTCCCCCAAAATGGTCATAAAGAGTTTTTTCTCTTTAAATTTATGCCTGGGATAATATTTCTCATCATAATTGTAGTGAATACCTTAAGTTGGTGCTCCACAATTTTGGCACGAGTTAAATTTTGGATCTTGAGGGATGGAGAGGATGGAGAGGTATAGGTAGTGGGAGAAATGGTGGGATGGGGATGTGGAATAATTGATGTCTTTCTAATTTGAGCATTCAACATATTTTGGGCTTCGCAGGCTATTTGAGAGGCTTCCAACCAAGTAGTAGGATGAGCCATTAATACTTGTGCATGTATCTCTTCTTTTAGACCATTGATAAAGAATTACCTAAAAAATGTGTCAAAGATGCCTTCAGTGTGGAGGGAGAGTTGCTAAAAAGTAATGATCAACTCTTCAACTGTACCAAATTATTTAAGCTCGACCAGTCATCCTAAATAACGAATGTTTGTTTCTAAGAATTCATGGAGATCTGAGACAAATTGTGTCCAAGCAATATAACCCCAGTGGGATTTCTTATGCCATTTCCCCCATGGCCAATGTTCAAGATCTAAATATAATACACCCACACGAAGTTTCATTAAGTCATTTGTGATGCTACGAAGGGAAAAATAATGTTCCATCTGAGTGACCCAACTTGTGGGGTTAGATTCATCAAATTTGTTGAGATCATATTTAAGGATTCTATGCCACATTTGAGTCATAGGATCACGAACAAGTGGGGAAGAGTGAGGCCCTGTAACACCCTGTTTCCCCCAGTCTGTAAAAATAACTATACTGGCCAAGAACTATGGAAAACTCAAAGATTGTGAATGTTTGATTTAGTGGACCTTAGTATAAAAGGTCCAAGGAATGTAAATGATGTATGAATATATGTTGCATGACTGCTGAGAGGGGGATGTGCTGAAAAGAGACCACGATGGCTGATGAGAGGTGGTGGAAGGGGCCGAGAGTGGTTGCATTAACTTCCACCAAACCAAAACCGTACTGGTTTGTACGTGCTTGGGAAAAACCAAAGCTCACTCTCAGACCCCGAAATGAATTACCCGCCCGGATGGTAGGTGGGGAGGCTCCTCAAGAGTAAATGAGGGGATGGGGCGAACCGCCCATCCATAGAAGCTCTTAGACCTGACCATCAAACATGTAATTTCGTGCCACACACAACCTCGTAGGAGGAATGAAGTGTGGAAGGGGGGGGAGAAGAGCATAGAGACACAGACACACACACACAACATGAATTGCAGAAGGAGAACCAGAGGAACTCCAGGAAATATAGTGAGTCATGAGCAGAGTAGAAGGAGAGTAACCTTCGTCCTGGACTTTCGACGAGCGGGAAGTAAGAGACTGCGACTCAAAGCATCGNAGCATACAGACACACACACACACACGCGACATGAATCGCGGAAGGAGAACCAGAGGAACTCCAGAAAATACAGTGAGTCATGAGCAGAGGATAAGGAGAGTAACCTTCGTCCTAGACTTTCGATGAGCGAGAGGTAAGAGACTGAGTCTCAAAGCATCGTGGACTAGCTCGGGGGTGGCTAGTGGTAAATCCATTTGGAGTCGCTGAGCCTACGGTTGGGTGGAAACGAGCACCCCTCTCAGCAATTGCATTACCCTAGTGTTTTCTGATAAGTATTTATGTCCTGTATTTCAAATTGAATGTTCCTGGAATGCATGCTCATGGTTGTACACTCATGAATGGTTTTTCTATAGAAGTGTTTGCCTGGTGTGTTTGATCGAAAAAGACGGATGCATGCTTATACTTGTATGGCCATATTCGGTTCATTTATATATATGTATACATATACATTGAACAAGTTCAGATTCCGAGTCCATTCTCTGGAGATCTATCCCATTTACTTGACTCACGCAATGTCTTGGTTGGATTTCCTTGAAGGCACCTCCTTCTGGGAAGGTTCCCTCACTATTCCAGAGATGGAGTGAATTACTTGAAAGGACTACCGTTTAAGTAAATATCTAATCTTACCTCGCTCCTGTCACAGAGTTCATAGCTCGATAAGTTAAGAAGGCTTTTCAGTCATGTCCCCAAGCCTGGTGATAATTACCCAAGAATCCATTGAAGGATTTTATGGCCTAAGTCTGGAGACCTTGCACCAGCAAGAATGGTTCCCTCAGAGTTTGGTCTTTCGGTGTTTCGGCACCTAGGAAATCCAAGGGTAAGTTCCCTTGTACTCGCCAATCGCGAAATCCCGAAGTATGAAACCCCAAAAAGGTCTAGCGTGGATAAGTCTTGGTGTTTCAGTGTTTCGGCACCCGGGATACCTAAGGATAAGTTCTCTTGTAATCGCCAGTCCTGAAATCCTGACTTACGAGACCTCAAAATGATAATAGCGTGGATGAGATACGGTGTTTCGGTGTTTCGGTAGCCAGGATATCTAAGGGAAAGTCTCTTGTACTCGCCAGTCTCAAAATCCTGACTTGTGAGACCCTGAAATGATAATAGCATGGATGAGATACGATGTTTCAGTGTTTCAACACGCGGGATATCTAAGGGCAAGTCTCTTGTACTCACCAGTCCCAAAATCCCAACTTGCGAGACCCCAAAATGATAATAGCGCGGATGAGATACAATGTTTTGACACTTGGGATATCTAAGGGCAAGTCTCTTGTACTCGCCAGTCCTGAAATCCCGACTTGCGAGACCCCGAAATGATAATAGCGCGGATGAGATACAGTGTTTCGACACCCAGGATATCTAAGGGCAAGTCTCTTGTACTCGCCAGTCCCAAAATCCCGACTTGCGAGACCTCGAAATGATAATATCATGGATGAGATACGGTGTTTCAGTGTTTCGACACACGGGATATCTAAGGGCAAGTCTCTTGTACTCGCCAGTCCCGAAATCCTGACTTGCGAAACCCCGAAATGGCATAGCATATCTAGAGTTTAGATGTTTCTGTGTTTCGACACCCGAGAAACCCAAGGGTTGGTTCCCTTGTACTCGCCAGTTGTGAAGTCCCGACTTGTGAAACCCCGAAATGAGCTTAGTGATGAATACGGGCTTAGGAGTTTCGGCTCCTAGGAAACCTAAGTGCGAGACCTCCTGTTTGCGCATATCGCGAAACCCCGACTTGCGAAACCCCAAAATAATAATAGCGCAGATAATTCTTGATGTCTTGGTATTTCGGCACCCAGGATATCTAGAATCAAGTCCCTAGTACATGCCAGTCCCGAATTCTCGACTTGTGAAATCCCGATATGGCTTAGCGCATGTAGATTTGGTTTTCGGTGTTTCGGCACCCGGAAAATCGAAGGGTATGAACCCCTCGTCCTCTTCTACCGCGAGAACCCGATACGTGAAACTCTGAAAGGTGGGATGCCAATTTTTAATCTGATACATTGTTAGATGTGACAAACTGTTGGTTCCTTTCGTATTTCGGCACTTCAAGAGACAAGCGAGCAGGGGAACACATGCATCGCGATTTCTCGAATCGCGAAAGCCGGAAGCACCTCTCCGATAAGGCCTGTGGTCATAGCCAACGATCACATGGGTAAGGATAATGGATGGTAGGGTCTGCATCAGGTCCCATAGGAATTTTTGGATTCTGTTCCTCGGTGAAAAGAAGGAAAAAGACGAAAAATATTAGTTCCCATAGTGGGTGTGTTACAAATTGGTATCGGAGCATGGTTACAACACTTGGCCTGCTTGGGCTCATGAACGGGTTGCGCAAAGACTCCATTCGAAGCACTCTTAACAGGAGTAACCCTCTATCTTAACCCCCCTTAATCAAAAGTCAAAGTTAAGAATGAAAACCCCCTATTTTGTGTATGCATGTGAAAAATATGAATATTGCGCGGGTTATGAATATATATAAATATTGACTAACAACAAGCATTTTTATTTGGCACACAAGCAGATGATCAACCGTGGGAAATTTCAGACGTATATAATGGTGACTCACCATGAAGTGAGGGAGAGCTCCCACAATAGAGATGAAGAGTCTGACGAAAGGAGGGCGGTAGGGACCCCTCCAGATCTAGCTGATACTGTGAGGAGCCTCATGGTCGAATTACAGAGCTGCAAGGCTGACAACGAAAGGATGATAAAAGAGAAAGAGAAGTAAACAGAAATTAATGCAGTTTTACTGCAAAGATTATCCGACATACAAAGGAAATTGCAACATGAAACTGAGACACATAAATGTGGTCATGTCAGTGGCCACACTGAGAGGAGCCCCTCAAGAAAGGTCCACCCCAGAGATAAGGGACAAGCGTTGAACGATTCTTCTGGAAAGGAAGCTGGCGACTCGGAGGGATCTTCTAGTAGTAGAACTAGTTCTCATTCCTGAAGAAAATGAAAGAAGCTAAAACTTTCCAAGAGTCATAATCTCAAAGAGTTCAAGAAGGCCAAACCACCCTCCTTCGACGGTGAAATAAAGAAGGGAGAGGAAGCGGAAACCTAGCTGCTTGGACTAAAGAAGTATTTCAGAGTCCATGACTTCTTAGAAAAATTGAAGGCCCGAGTAGCCACCTTCAAATTGAATGGAAAGGCTTCCATTTGGTGGGAAGACCTTAAGAATGTAAAAGGGATTCATGAAGAAGACCTGTCTTGGGAACGGTTTGAGAAATACTTCAGGAAGAAGTATTTGTCAGAAAAATATTTCGATGAAAAGACTAAAAAATTATATGAACTTAAGCTGGGGCAACTCACCATAGAAGAATATGTCAGCATATTCCTCGATTTGCTAAGGTATGTACCCTACATAAAATCAGAAAAGGAAAAGGTGCAATGATTCATTAGTGGACTACCTAAGGACTATCAGAACAAGATTG
>JZKD02S1676067.1:0-12474 GCA_000966675.3 Picea glauca
GTGCTGGAAAAACCACAATTTTTCATTGAAATATCTTCCATTTTCATCAAACATTGGAAATTTGGAATGGCATCTTGATAAAACCACACTTTTTCATTGAAATTTCTTCCATTTTCATTAAACATTGGAAATTTGGAATTTGGAATGACATCTTGATGGTATACTAAATGATATTGTCTAAACATTTGATTTCTTGAATTTGTTCAATGGAATTCGGTGAAATCACCATTTTTAAATTGCATTTTTAAATAATAAATGGATTCGACATCCTAAAAAAACCTTTGGAACATTCAAATTTCAGTAAAAATTTATCCTAAAATATACTCCTAAAAACTCCAAAAAATTATAACATTTAGATTAAGCTAAATTTTTTTATGTAAGATCACCATATCCATCAGGTGGGCCAATGAAGTTTGGAAAAAAATATGTGACATCACCATATCCATCATGTGGGCCTAGGAAGTTTGGAAAAGTGAAAGACACATATGAAACTCTTCTTTGCGTGTTGTGAAACATTATGCCATTCACACACATATGGAAGGGTTAATAAAACTAGCATACCCTCGAAGTGGGGGAAAGAAAACACTGAGTTGGCGTGGTTATTACAATGTGTAAAGAGAAGAGGTGTTTCTTTTGGATGAAAGATGAGTAATCAATAGAGGATCCATTCAACAACTACATTTGTTTCTTATTCATTAGTATGCATATGGTAGTTGTGTGTAGTGCCCCCCAAAATAAGATTCCAACAAGTTTATCATAAATGGACATATGGTGAAAGGAATATTAGATTAAGATGGAATTGGGGTAATTATTACCTATTGGGACATTTTTATGGGTAGTTGGTACAACTTAAGCAAAGTGTGAATAAAATTGGGTGAGATGGGCTCAATAGGTTAGAGTGCACAAAAACCAAAGAAGATGTTGCTCGCTCGGACATATGCTATAATTGATGGTCTTTTCAGTTGGCCCATCTCAAATGATAAAGTGACCTCTCCACAATATTTTAACACATTCATGTTACTTGTAAACATTCAATGACAATGTGTTGATAACTCGAGTATGAATTGACATTAAATTCCCCTCTAGATGAATTTCTTCTATTACCCATGTGATTGTTAGAAGATTCACCTTCAATTAAATATAATTTAATACCCTTAACTCTTTCATGGGAAATAGAATCCAAGAAACTTTAACTAATCCTAATTCCAAAAAGAAACTAACCTATATCATTTTAAAGAATTAGCTTTTAGTATGTGGAATATTGATAAAATGGTTTGTAGGGAAAATATGAAACTTGCTCTACCTACATCAACGTATCCCTAATCAAGTTATCAAAAATTATTATCATTTAAGAAATATACAATTTAGATTAGTTTGTAGGTTCCTTTTGTTCATACATGTTCTCATGGTTCAATCTCATTCTATTTTAGCAAGGTTGTGTTTGTAGAATATACATGTACCAAAGAGATATTTTCATGTAGTTTAGATTGTTGAAGAGCATCCACATACTTAAGACGAATTGTCTGAAAATGGTTTTCAAATTTTGGGGTTACTTTAAATATCACCCACATTTAACATACGATGTTTAATGCAGTAAATCTTAAAAAACCACATCAAAGAAAAAAAATCAAAACATGGGAAAAGTCTTGAAGTTTAGTGTTATTATTTTAGTTAATCCTATGTTGATTGCATTGAGGAAATTTTAGCGTTCTAGCTCCATGTGAGAAGCCAATACACTTAAAAATAAACATGTAGTGAAAAATAACAGAAGATGAGATCCAACTTAACCTAGACATAGCTTAAGGATCAAGTAGTTTGATGCAATTCTATTTTTTATAGTATCAATCGGTAGATCCATGATTAAGATTGTTCATTGTTAGTGTATTCTCGTTAAGGTGTTGATTAACACTTTTTTTGGGGGTGTTTGCTGATGTTGATAATTTCAACACACGGTTTTTATTTTTATTTTTTTATAGTATAAATTGGTAGATCTAGGATTAAGATTGTTCATTGTTAGTGCATTCTCATTAGGGTGTTGATTAATACTTTCTTTTATTGGTGTGTAGTTGCTCACATCAATAATTTCAGTGGTGGCTTTGCTGGTGGTGGTGGATTTGGCGGTGGTGGTGGGCTAGTAGGAGGATTTGGTGGTGGAATTGGCAAGGGTAAAGGAATTGGAAAAGGAGGTGTGATTGGAAAAGGTGGAGGAATCAGTGGAGTTATTGGAAAAGGAGGTGGATTTGGACACATGATTGGAAAATGTGGAGTAATTAGTGGAGGTATTGGCAAAGGTGGAGGAATTAGTGGAGTGTTGGAGAAGGAGGTGGATTTAGAGGCAAGATTGGCAAAGGTGGAGGAATTAGTGGAGTGTTGGAGAAGGAGGTGGATTTAGAGGCAGGATTGGCAAAGGTGGTGGAGTTCGAGGGGGTAGAAAAGGTGGAAGGGGAAGAATTGGGAAAGGTGGTGGATTTGGAAGAGGTCACAATGGAGGGATCGATGGAAGAATTTGAAAGGGTTGAGTATTTAGAGGGCACCATAATGGAGGGCTTAGATATGTCACGAAGGAGGAGTCAAGCCCTACACCACTCTATGGGAGAGAAATTTATCAACTATGACACCCTGGCGATGGAGGGCATGATGGGGGAAGAGTAGGAGGAGGAGTTGAAGGAGGATTTATGTGTTCAATGAGGATGAAGACCATTTTATCTATGCCAAGGACTTGAAGAGCATCTTGAGACCAAACATAGTTCACACTTAAATCCTCACAAGGTCAACAATAGCAACAAATTTCTTGAATCATCAATATTTCAACACTTGTGAGGTTCAATCTTGGGACCCCCTCCACCACACTGAAGTGTCTGAGTGTGGGAAATTTTTTCTTTCTATGCAAGAGGTTTCGAGTTCAGGTTCTGTGGTTATATATTGATATCCCAACTCTTGTGAGGTTCAATATTGAGACTTCTCAATGTTAAAGCTTCTTCCTTTTTTTGCAAGAGGTTTAGAGTTTGATTTCTTTTTCTTTTCCATCAATGGAGGGGGGGGGCAAATTGTTGAGAGGACGATTCCTTTATATGTTTTTTTCATCTATTTGTTCCCTATTAAAACATGCCACATATCGTTATATTTGTTTTATCAACCTGCCACCTATTGCATTGTTTTTCTTTTTTACTTTTTTTGTTGGCTTGTGGGTGATGAGTTGCAGGGCCTAAAGATCTTAGCTTTAGTTCGACTTGATAATGCTTCTAATGATATTGTTATTCTCACTCTTCCTTTTTCTCGTGACATTATCTGCCAAGAGCATCGCTCTAGCTAGAGATATTGTACATGTTTCAATACGTCTAGTGAAAATGGATGAAAGAGGGGCAGGATGAAATATATTACATCATTGATGAGAGAAAAAAGCAGATGGATAATTTTCCATTCATGGAGAGACTGAAAAGGATGTGATAGTAATATTTGTATACATGTTGGTAATCTCCATTCTTCTTGAGGAATGATTAAGTTATACAAGGAAGGTCCTTTCAATGTAAATTCATTTTAAACTTGTTTTGATATTATATTAACTACAATAATATTGATTCATATACCTTATGAGAATAAAGAAAGGTAGGGTCATTAATATAGTACNGTGCTGGAAAAACCACAATTTTTCATTGAAATATCTTCCATTTTCATCAAACATTGGAAATTTGGAATGGCATCTTGATAAAACCACACTTTTTCATTGAAATTTCTTCCATTTTCATTAAACATTGGAAATTTGGAATTTGGAATGACATCTTGATGGTATACTAAATGATATTGTCTAAACATTTGATTTCTTGAATTTGTTCAATGGAATTCGGTGAAATCACCATTTTTAAATTGCATTTTTAAATAATAAATGGATTCGACATCCTAAAAAAACCTTTGGAACATTCAAATTTCAGTAAAAATTTATCCTAAAATATACTCCTAAAAACTCCAAAAAATTATAACATTTAGATTAAGCTAAATTTTTTTATGTAAGATCACCATATCCATCAGGTGGGCCAATGAAGTTTGGAAAAAAATATGTGACATCACCATATCCATCATGTGGGCCTAGGAAGTTTGGAAAAGTGAAAGACACATATGAAACTCTTCTTTGCGTGTTGTGAAACATTATGCCATTCACACACATATGGAAGGGTTAATAAAACTAGCATACCCTCGAAGTGGGGGAAAGAAAACACTGAGTTGGCGTGGTTATTACAATGTGTAAAGAGAAGAGGTGTTTCTTTTGGATGAAAGATGAGTAATCAATAGAGGATCCATTCAACAACTACATTTGTTTCTTATTCATTAGTATGCATATGGTAGTTGTGTGTAGTGCCCCCCAAAATAAGATTCCAACAAGTTTATCATAAATGGACATATGGTGAAAGGAATATTAGATTAAGATGGAATTGGGGTAATTATTACCTATTGGGACATTTTTATGGGTAGTTGGTACAACTTAAGCAAAGTGTGAATAAAATTGGGTGAGATGGGCTCAATAGGTTAGAGTGCACAAAAACCAAAGAAGATGTTGCTCGCTCGGACATATGCTATAATTGATGGTCTTTTCAGTTGGCCCATCTCAAATGATAAAGTGACCTCTCCACAATATTTTAACACATTCATGTTACTTGTAAACATTCAATGACAATGTGTTGATAACTCGAGTATGAATTGACATTAAATTCCCCTCTAGATGAATTTCTTCTATTACCCATGTGATTGTTAGAAGATTCACCTTCAATTAAATATAATTTAATACCCTTAACTCTTTCATGGGAAATAGAATCCAAGAAACTTTAACTAATCCTAATTCCAAAAAGAAACTAACCTATATCATTTTAAAGAATTAGCTTTTAGTATGTGGAATATTGATAAAATGGTTTGTAGGGAAAATATGAAACTTGCTCTACCTACATCAACGTATCCCTAATCAAGTTATCAAAAATTATTGTCATTTAAGAAATATACAATTTAGATTAGTTTGTAGGTTCCTTTTGTTCGTACATGTTCTCATGGTTCAATCTCATTCTATTTTAGCAAGGTTGTGTTTGTAGAATATACATGTACCAAAGAGATATTTCCATGTAGTTTAGATTGTTGAAGAGCATCCACATACTTAAGACGAATTGATTGAAAATGGTTTTCAAATTTTGGGGTTACTTTAAATATCACCCACATTTAACATACGATGTTTAATTCAGTAATCTTAAAAAACCACATCAAAGAAAAAAAATCAAAACATGGGAAAAGTCTTGAAGTTTAGTGTTATTATTTTAGTTAATCCTATGTTGATTGCATTGAGGAAATTTTAGCATTCTAGCTCCATGCGAGAAGCCAATACACTTAAAAATAAACATGTAATGAAAAATAACAGAAGATGAGATCCAACTTAACCTAGACATAGCTTAAGGATCAAGTAGTTTGATGCAGTTCTATTTTTTATAGTATCAATCGGTAGATCTAGGATTAAGATTGTTCATTGTTAGTGTATTCTCGTTAAGGTGTTGATTAACACTTTTTTTTTGGGTGTGCATTTGTTGATGTTGATAATTTCAACACACAGTTTTTATTTTTATTTTTTTATAGTATAAATTGGTAGATCTAGGATTAAGATTGTTCATTGTTAGTGCATTCTCATTAGGGTGTTGATTAATACTTTCTTTTATTGGTGTGTAGTTGCTCACGTCAATAATTTCAGTGGTGGATTTGGTGGTGGTGGCGGATTTGGCGGTGGTGGTGGGCTAGTAGGAGGATTTGGTGGTGGAATTGGCAAGGGTAAAGGAATTGGAAAAGGAGGTGTGATTGGAAAAGCTGGAGGAATTGGTGGAGTTATTGGAAAAGGAGGTGGATTTGGAGACATGATTGGAAAAGATGGAGGAATCAGTGGAGGTATTGGCAAAGGTGGAGGAATTAGTGGAGTGTTGGAGAAGGAGGTGGATTTAGAGGCAGGATTGGCAAAGATGGTGGAGTTCGAGGGGGTAGAAAAGGTGGAAGGGGAAGAATTGGGAAAGGTGGTGGATTTGGAAGAGGTCACAATGGAGGGATCGATGGCGGAATTTGAAAGGGTTGAGTATTTAGAGGGGGCCACAATGGAGGGCTTAGATATGTCACGAAGGAGGATTCAAGCCCTACACCACTCTATGGGAGAGAAATTTATCAACTACGACACCCTGGCGATGGAGGGCATGATGGGGGAAGAGTAGGAGGAGGAGTTGAAGGAGGATTTATGTGTTCGACGAGGACGGAGACCATTTTATCTATGCCAAGAAATTGAAGAGCATCTTGAGACCAAACATAATTCACACTTAAATCCTCACAAGGGCAACAATAGCAACAAATTTCTTGAATCATCGATATTTCAACACTTGTGAGGTTCGATCTTGGGACCCCCTCCACCACACTGAAGTGTCTGAGTGTGGGAATTTTTTTCTTTCTATGCAAGAGGTTTAGAGTTCAGGTTCTGTGGTTATATATTGATATCCCAACTCTTGTGAGGTTCAATATTGAGACTTCTCAATGTTAAAGCTTCTTCCTTTTTTTGCAAGAGGTTTAGAGTTTGATTTCTTTTTCTTTTCCATCAATGGAGGGGGGGGGCAAATTGTTGAGAGGACGATTCCTTTATATGTTTTTTTCATCTATTTGTTCCCTATTAAAACATGCCACATATCGTTATATTTGTTTTATCAACCTGCCACCTATTGCATTGTTTTTCTTTTTTACTTTTTTTGTTGGCTTGTGGGTGATGAGTTGCAGGGCCTAAAGATCTTAGCTTTAGTTCGACTTGATAATGCTTCTAATGATATTGTTATTCTCACTCTTCCTTTTTCTCGTGACATTATCTGCCAAGAGCATCGCTCTAGCTAGAGATATTGTACATGTTTCAATACGTCTAGTGAAAATGGATGAAAGAGGGGCAGGATGAAATATATTACATCATTGATGAGAGAAAAAAGCAGATGGATAATTTTCCATTCATGGAGAGACTGAAAAGGATGTGATAGTAATATTTGTATACATGTTGGTAATCTCCATTCTTCTTGAGGAATGATTAAGTTATACAAGGAAGGTCCTTTCAATGTAAATTCATTTTAAACTTGTTTTGATATTATATTAACTACAATAATATTGATTCATATACCTTATGAGAATAAAGAAAGGTAGGGTCATTAATATAGTACATCTGACCAAATGTCAGAATCTAGGCAAGTTAGAACATATCTAATCATCATTTATCTTTGACCCATCATTGTACCACCTCATCATGCCATGTGTAGCCATGTCTCGTTAGTCTTCACAAGGCATCACACTACCTAGAGTGTTTCACCATGGAAGAAGTAGACAGGGGCTTCATCATTGAGCCATGTCAACGAAGATTGTTTTTTGGGAAAAATCTTTTCATCTCTGTTCAATGTGTATACTATGATTTGATTGTTATTGTTTTTTAATCTTAAGAGAAGTTAGGTAACTACAAAGGGAAGACAACGTCCATGAAATATATGGAATTTAAAAAGGGCACAAAAAATTCCCACTATAGTTTAAAAAAAAAAAAAATATTTTGCAACATATACCTTTGCATTAAGCACCCAAAATGAACAATAGTAGCCATGGAGTGAGTTATGCTTAGGATTATTGTGATGATTTGAACAATAAGTAAATTTCCCTTGGCTACAACAATCATTTGACCTTCTACAACTTGGTTATGACACTAGAGATTGGTGCCCACCATTGCATGTATTGTAAACCCTACAAAGGTGTTGAGATTTGGGTACCTTGGAAAGTGGTCCCCTTGTGTTTGTGAGCCTCTAAACACAAGAGGGAAATACTTTGTACCATGTAACATGTACTTTATGTCTAATTTCACTTTGACTTAGGATATTTAAGTCAAAAGTGAAATTTGGTCATTTTAGCCTAAACTGAGTATTAATTCACTTTGTGGGTGAATTGAGGGACATAAAGTGAAAATATGGAAACTTAAGTAAAGTGGGTTTTGAGTTGAGATTATTTTGGAGAGATCTCAACCATTGATTAGGGATGATATGAGATGATCTCTTACAAACATACTTTAGGTTTTCTCATGTTTTCTTAAGAGGGGCACATAGGGAAAAGAGAGGCTCATTCTCATTTGTATGTTCACCAAAGGAGCTTGGAGAAGGGAAAGGATATGGGAATGGAAGAAATGGGAGAGGAGCGATTGGGTGACTCCTTTCATGGAGGGATCATGAAGGCTTAGGGCCCAGTTTATTTGTGGTGATCACACTTGCTTGGAGGAGGGCGCACCATAGGAGGGGGGCACATAGCTAGCAGGGAGCAGTTTTACTTGGAGGAAGTCGGATTTGATTGTTTTAGTGGAGAGGCAACACATAAGAGCACATTGTGGTGGAAGGGTTTCTTCTTCAGAGCATCTAGGTTGAAGGGCGCTTCACTTTAGTGGTTAGAGCAACAAAGGGAGAGGATGCACTAAGCTTGGGTGCATATCTCCTTGGATCCTTTGGCAAGGCTCGAGAGGAGCTTTCTTTGTATACAAGTTCTATCATATTGTATTTGTTGTTGTATCTCATGCTTTAGACACCACATATATATACTTTCATTCCAAACTGGTTTTCCCCAGGGGGTTTTATCCAGCGTCATGTTGACCAAAAATACTTGTGTTCATTTCATGCATGCTTAGAGTTGTAAATCAAAATCTAGATTTGTAAAGATCTAGAGGTAGTGTTATTTTTTTTGAGTATATTGCATGTGCTAACATTGGGATAATAAAACACTTGCAAGGGCACCTCAAAAGGACACTTAACCATCAAAATTGTGAGCAAAATGTACTTGATTGTTTTCTGTCCTAAAAAAGAAACAAAGGAAAGTCACAAATGTTGAAACTTAGAGCCCAAAAAGAGGTCAAATATAGACCTGTTGGGCAGCCTCATAGGGCCTCAAAAAATCTACTTGGTATCAGAGCCAATGGTGGCTCAGACTAGCTGATTTTTGAGCATTTTCAGGGCAGTTTTCGAGAAGTAAAAATCAGATCTGTTGGTTGTTTTTGGACAGCAAGTTTACAGTCCAAAATAGTGAGAAAAAATCATATTTGAAGGTGCCTCTCGGTTAGTGTCTGTTGAACAGTTCAAGGAAGATTTTTGGACAGCTTATTGGCACAGTTTGTGGGCAGATTTGTTGGACAGTTCAGGGTTGATATTGGACACTTCTGGACAACCTCTTTTCACACCTATTTGGATAGAAATGAGGCTAATTTGGACAACCTCTTATCACACTTGCATGGATAGGAGTGAGGTTGTATTTTACAACTTCTTTTCACACCTATTTGCTAGGAGTGAGGTTGTGGTGCTACTACCTCTTTTCACACCTGTGTTGACAGGAGTGAGGCAATGTTCCTTTGCAGTTGTAGCATCAGAGTGAGTGCAGTGTGTAGTGATGTCAAAATCTTAGATGTGTGCATAGGATAGGCTAGCTGGAGCTAGAAACTGGTCTCCTTGGAAGGCCAGTATTGTCTTTGTTTTGGAGGACCTCAAACTATAGGATATAGTTGAGTCTCTTGTTGTTGTTCCTCCTGCTACTGCTCCCATCTTGTTAGCAGAATTTAGGAAGATGAACAACAAGGAAAAGAGGACTATGTGTGATGCAGTGAGGGATCACATCATTCCCCACTTGACTGGGAAATACTATGCATTTTAGATGTGGGTATCTCTATGTAAGCTTTACCAGATCTCTAACCAGAACTAGAAGATGGTTCTATTTGATCGACTCAGGGGCATTCGTATGCTCAAGTATGAGTCGGTTACTTCTTACCTTGGCCAATACACTCAAATAAGAGAGAATCTTGCAACCATCGGAGAGATAGTGGACCCAGAATCTATGGTGAGGATAACCTTAAACAACTTCACCAAACCATGGGGTCCATTTGTTCGAGCCATTGTTGTTAGAGAGATCATGCCCACTTGGGAGAGATTGTGGGATGATTTCATCCAGGAGGAGACTAGACTTACATTAGAGACTTCTGGACAACAACAGACATTCCAGGGTGATGAGGATCTTTCTCTTTTGATAAAGGGCAAGAAGAAGAAGGGCAAGGGAGGTCGATAGGGTCCTAAGTTTGGGGCCCTGCCACATGGAGAGAGTAGTGGTGGGAAGAAGAGAGACATGAACACAGTGAGATTCTTTGCTTGTGGAGAGATGGGTCACTATTTGGGACAATGTCCCAAGAAGAAGAAGAAGCAACAAGATGACACTGCAGTGACAACAGAGGAGATTGAGTTCGTTGCTCAGTATGAGAGGGAGTGTGTGTTCGTCAGTTCCTTGTCAATTGTTACACCATCTAGTGTCAGGTGGGGAGACAGAGTTGAGGATGACCTATTGACTCATAGTAGTGATTCAGAGGGATCTCAGACTCATTTTTCATGGACACCATCATCAGGGGTGATCAATCCACCCAGGACAGCTTTAGTTTCAGAGTTGTCGAGATAGAGGGTTGGTGCAGGGTATCCAGAGCATCAGAGATTGATGAGGAGGAGCATCAGGGAACCATTGAAGCTTGAGCCTCACTTGGCTACGAAGATAGGTAGATCAGATTCTAGATCCACTTCAGGTGGAAGTCACTTGGTGAGAGGCCAAGTTGAGGATCTTGGTGAGATGTCGAGATCCAGGTACTCTTGGTGAGATACAAAGAGGGAGAGACTCTTGGTGAGATGCCAAGAGAGTTACTCTTGGTGAGATTGTAAGAGTAGTGACCGTCGACAAGATGCCAGGAGGTAGAAATCCTTAGTGGGAGATTAAGGTTGAGATATTTTGTTTGATACCAAGATCTAGGTGATCTTGGATTGGTGGAGATGCACTTCCATCTATAGATAACGCAGATTGAACAGATCTGTGTCAGAGACTACTTTTATTGATCAGGGTACAACCATACTCACCGAGTATTTTCCAGTAGGCAACCATGTCCACTATAGGGATGATATTGGTGGTGAAGGGCACTTTCCTCAGTAAGAGGGAGTGTTGAGATTTGGGTACCTTGGAAAGTGGTCCCCTTGTGTTTGTGAGCCTCTAAACACAAGAGGGAAATACTTTGTACCATGTACCATGTACTTTATGTCTAATTTCACTTTGACTTAAGAGATTTAAGTCAAAAGTGAAATTTGGGTTTTGATTTGAGATTCTTTTGGAGAGATCTTAACCATTGATTAGGGATGAGATGAGATGATCTCATCCACACATACTTTAGATTTTCTCATGTTTCCTTAAGAGGGGTGCATAGGGAAAAGAGAGGCTCACTCTCACTTGTATGTTCACCAAAGGAGCTTGGAGAAGGGCAAGTAGATGGGAATGGAAGCAATGGGAGATGAGAGCTTGGGTGCTTCCTTTCATGGATGGCTCTTGAAGGCTTAGGGCCTAGTTTATTTGTGGTGATCACACTTGCTTGGATGAGGGCGCACCATAGGAGGGGGCTGCACAACTAGCAAGGAGTAGTTTTTTCCTATATATTATCTATTTTTCCTATTATCAGGGAGTAGTGATCTTGATTTTTATATTAGCTTTTGAGAGGTATACAAACAATAATGCACCAATGTTACACAAAAATGCTTTGGGATATTCATATTGCTAATAGATAATATAAAAGCAAGATAACCAAGTAGACTAATTGATACTTGGAAAAAAAACACGAGTTGATCACCACCAAAAAAAACACTATTTTTCATCTCATAATGAAATTTGTCAATATCAAGCTAGCTATGGCCAAAATTGCAGCATACATATTTTTTATTCTAATCAGAAATTAAGGATGATATATGATATTTCATATCACCTTGAAGTTTGAACCATTCATGGCCAACACCAACACTTAAAGAACATGTAAATGGAAGTTTTAACTATTCAACATGGCTTTTCTCCTTACCGATAACACAATTTGTCCTATGTGCAAAAGCAAGACCTACTGGTCATTTATCTCCTTTGAGGCTGAACCTTGTGGCAATATGCAAATTACATTTTTGCAAAATTTAGGCTTAAACTTGTAGATTGAAAATTCAGCACAATAAGTTCTTGTACCCTTAATGTTAGAAATATACTTCTACAAAACTTTCATGTCAAAAAAAAAGAGAATACGATGTTAAAAAATTATATAGACATCTTTTGATTTCAATACTTTTTTTCTTGCTAGAAAATTTTGTGTTTTGCATGGAAAAGATTTCAAGACTAGATATGGTTTTTATATTATCTACCAAAAACCAATATCTTTAAATTTCGAAGTATACTTCCCCTGCCTAAAATGCTGTCACCCACCATAGAAAATAAATGAATGAACACCACTAAACTTGGTCACATAACATTCATATCCCATATCTTTAATATTATGAGTCTCTTTCAATTCAAAGTCAAAATTACTTTGACTTTTAAAAACTTTCAAATGTTGGTTAACAATAAGCTTTAATCAAATCAAATTATCAAATTATT
>JZKD02S1676067.1:23546-45923 GCA_000966675.3 Picea glauca
AATAATTTTTGATAACTTGATTAGGGATACGTTGATGTAGGTAGAGCAAGTTTCATATTTTCCCTACAAACCATTTTATCAATATTCCACATACTAAAAGCTAATTCTTTAAAATGATATAGGTTAGTTTCTTTTTGGAATTAGGATTAGTTAAAGTTTCTTGGATTCTATTTCCCATGAAAGAGTTAAGGGTATTAAATTATATTTAATTGAAGGTGAATCTTCTAACAATCACATGGGTAATAGAAGAAATTCATCTAGAGGGGAATTTAATGTCAATTCATACTCGAGTTATCAACACATTGTCATTGAATGTTTACAAGTAACATGAATGTGTTAAAATATTGTGGAGAGGTCACTTTATCATTTGAGATGGGCCAACTGAAAAGACCATCAATTATAGCATATGTCCGAGCGAGCAACATCTTCTTTGGTTTTTGTGCACTCTAACCTATTGAGCCCATCTCACCCAATTTTATTCACACTTTGCTTAAGTTGTACCAACTACCCATAAAAATGTCCCAATAGGTAATAATTACCCCAATTCCATCTTAATCTAATATTCCTTTCACCATATGTCCATTTATGATAAACTTGTTGGAATCTTATTTTGGGGGGCACTACACACAACTACCATATGCATACTAATGAATAAGAAACAAATGTAGTTGTTGAATGGATCCTCTATTGATTACTCATCTTTCATCCAAAAGAAACACCTCTTCTCTTTACACATTGTAATAACCACGCCAACTCAGTGTTTTCTTTCCCCCACTTCGAGGGTATGCTAGTTTTATTAACCCTTCCATATGTGTGTGAATGGCATAATGTTTCACAACACGCAAAGAAGAGTTTCATATGTGTCTTTCACTTTTCCAAACTTCCTAGGCCCACATGATGGATATGGTGATGTCACATATTTTTTTCCAAACTTCATTGGCCCACCTGATGGATATGGTGATCTTACATAAAAAAATTTAGCTTAATCTAAATGTTATAATTTTTTGGAGTTTTTAGGAGTATATTTTAGGATAAATTTTTACTGAAATTTGAATGTTCCAAAGGTTTTTTTAGGATGTCGAATCCATTTATTATTTAAAAATGCAATTTAAAAATGGTGATTTCACCGAATTCCATTGAACAAATTCAAGAAATCAAATGTTTAGACAATATCATTTAGTATACCATCAAGATGTCATTCCAAATTCCAAATTTCCAATGTTTAATGAAAATGGAAGAAATTTCAATGAAAAAGTGTGGTTTTATCAAGATGCCATTCCAAATTTCCAATGTTTGATGAAAATGGAAGATATTTCAATGAAAAATTGTGGTTTTTCCAGCACAAGAACATTGATAAAAAGATTGAAACCAATTAATGTGGTTTGCAGGGAATGATTTTTGATACACTTTTTTTTTTTTTTTTCAACGAGAAATTATCTCGATATATATTAGAGATATATATCATTTACATTCACTGTATCCAGTCTAGCACAACAGTTATTACAAATTTCATCTTGGAGACCCAGCAGGGTTTGACCTCGAGACCTCCTCCCAACACTTGGAGGAAGGTCCTGTCTTTATCAATCGCGCTGGACTCACGGGACCGATGTGGTGACGTGATTGATTTTTTCTTTCGAGTTCTTCTAATCAATGCCCTTCCAAACTCTAATCTTCGATTGAGATGCAAGAAATTTCAATGAAAATGTGTGGTTTTTCCGTCGCTAGAAACTTGATAAAAATATTTAAGACCAATCAGTGGGCCATCAAGTATATCCGTATTTTTTTGTGGATGGGTTTTCCGACAACCAGAATCTACAATCGATTCAATAGGTGTGGTTTGTACCGTATGATTTTTCCAACGCGATAAAGTTGGTAAACACGTATGATTCCCCATCGCAATAAAGTCAATAAAAACGATTGAGATCAATCACGTACCCATGAAAGTTAACAATAGTGATTGCCTCGAAGGTGCGACGTTGACAAGGCTGGAATTTGTATTTCTTTTTGACTGTCGAACAATTTTTTTTTTTTTTAATTCTGGAAATATTAAAAAGTTTTGTATAAAATTGTGTCTTTTCATAACAAACTAATTTTTCAATAATGAAGTTTTGATTAAAAAATTACTTATCCAATTTTAAGTAGTGAAGACGAAGAAGAGACAAAACAAAACCTTATAAGATTTATAAGTTCAAATTTAAAAGAAAATTTAACAAAATAGAATTTAAATTTCTAGAAAAATCTCTAATATCAAAATCAATCCAGTCATAAACTATCCATTTTTTTTTTTACCAAAATCTACTTATTTAATCATGTAAAATGTTATTCCTACAACTTTAGAGAATATGTATATGTAAAATGATATTCCTACATATTTATGGAATAGGTATAGAATATAGTATCATGGGCACATAGACTAATTTTTATGCTTCTATAAGTTGAAACAAAATGTAAATGTGACGACCAATCCAACTTGGTTACCTTCTTTGTATTCAAATAATTTAGCAGAGTTTGTTCATCGAACAAGATTTCGAAATGAAAAGAAATTCAAAATTTAGCTTGTGCATGTATTTAACTCTTTTCCTTTATCATGTGACTATACATTATGACCGAAGGCTTCAATTTCGGGTGCTAAACTCCTTTATCATATGACCATATGTTGAGAACCACATGCTCATGTGTGGAGGTACACGATCAATTTGGGTCGTTGACTGTAATGTTCCCAAGGCCGAGCCCAGTTGTAAATCTGATGTATGAAATGAATTGTAAATATGTGTAATAGGCTGGTGAGCCAAGTTTGTATAAGTTGGTGGGCTTATGTGATTGTTAGGCCAGAGAGCCTAAGGGTTGGAGGCCAAGGACCTGATTTTGTACTTGTATATATGCAAAAACATTTAATAAAATTGTAAACACCCCCAGGTGCAGACCGACCACGATGAATGAGTGAAGGGGGACTGAGCTTCCACAGAGAAGGCAAGGGATTAGGGGTTGGAAGGTGGGAAAAGGGGCTAAGTGTTTAGCCTATGGGGGGCTTAAGCCTAGGAATAATATTTTATTATTATTCCAAAAGAACATGTTCCATTTATATTATTATTCCTAAGTTCCTGACTAAGGGAAGGTGATGTGTACTGGTGGAACGCATGCAGTCTCCAGGGCGACAAGTGTCGACCCTGGTGCATGCAAATAAAACAGTTTGGGTGGACCGTGAAGGGGGGACTCTCTCATTCAAGTGGATTGCCCGAGGGTGTATGGTCTCTGAGCAGTACGACTGACCCGAGCTCTACAGAAAAAACCTCGTACACCTTTTGAACTGAAAAACCCGTGTATACCTCCATACTAAACAAGAAGCCTGTGATCGATTCTGAAAGAGTCAGTTTCACCTCTGTTTGAATGGAAAAAGCCCATGTTGTGTCTAGAGAATCTGTGTGCATCCACTGCCCTAGATCGAGCCTGTGTGTGAGATCTTTGCTCCGAAGCCGTGACCCTGAGCCATTTTGCCATTGCTGAGCCTGTGGAAAAAGCCGTGTCTATTTTTCCGTTGGTTTTGTGGCCACACAGTGTTGGACTACGTGGGAGGTTTGTTGACCTATGAGTGATTCTCTCCAGGCGAGAGAGTGCGCAAAGGAAGGAGAGAACTCATGGAAAGAACCTTGTATTTGTCACAGAGCCTGGAGACTTCCAGTCTGCTCTGTTGCTGTAACCCAAGGCAAGGGAGGTTAGCAGTCGAAGGACTATCCAGGTGACAGAGAAGGTGTATACTCCTGGGGTGGAACAGGCATGTGGGGAATGAGGGTCTATGGGCAGTGAGTGTGGGTGGTTCCTGGGAGAGAATCCCTTCCTGTGGTTGTGTGTTGTTTTCCCTGTAACCTTAGCCTAACCTAGGATTCCTTGTCTCGGGGTGGAGCTTAGTCCCAGCTCGGGGGTGACTCACTGCTGAGCTGATGAGCAGTGTGGTCTAAGGCTGGGAGGTTCGTGGAAGGCCTGCACTTGGTTGGTGGATTCTACCACTGTTAAAAGATAAGTATCTGATTATGTTTTAATCACGTTTTGCATGACTCTATTGTTTATGTTATCATGATTTCCGTTGTGTATATGAATTAGTATGAACGCTATCGATTGTTAATTATGGCAGTAACTCATATGAATACTCTGTGTAGAATGGGTTATTTATTTAAATGCATGGGATTTATAATACCCGTAGGACTTATGTACCAAGTGGTGTTAAAGTTTCCTTTCAAGAGTGATTAAGCCATGGTAGCTGAAAAGGTCCGCTACAGTTTGGTATCAGAGCCAAGGATTCGACACTGAGCTTAGATGGGCCAGTGGAGTAGTCTTTGGACCGAGAATGCGAGGGGAAATTGGGTTTGGAAGGCCAATTTCGAACCCTAGTTTGCTCCAAAGTGTCAAGGAGTTACTTGACGATTTTTTAAGCTCAGGAGGTATAGCGACATTATGAAACCGCAACCAGTGTGGTATAAGTCCACAGGGAGAGAGGAATCCACACCAGAAGTGTTGGAGCTTTAGGATCTGTTCGAGAGGGAAGGTGAACCCTTGTGACCGTCAGATCTGGAAAGTGTGCACAGGGTTTAAAGCCCTTTGGAATCGCACAGGAGTGTGGAAATCGCGATACGCGAAATCTCAAATTAGTCAGGAACGTCCATCGGAAAGAACGCGTGGAGAGTGATCAACCTTTCGCTGACTCGTAACTTGAAATGGTCAAAGGGTGAGCTCGTGAGAATTCATGAAATGCGAATTCATGATTGGATCATAGCCGTCGATCTAAGAGAGATCTGGACCGTTAATTGTCCAGGAATAAATCGACGTTTTGGGAGATGGGAAGTGAGGAGAGGTGAACATCTCCGAAACACAAAACCCCGAAATCCTGAAACAACCTACACCGTAGATCATGGGGAGAAGAACTTGACCATTGGATCAAGTAGTTAAATAGACAGTGATTTCGGGATTTCGGCAAATGGAAGTTCAAGATGTGTGGATGCATGAACTTCCGATGCCCGAGACCTTGAAATGACGAAAGGATTTGCACCGTAGATCTGAGAAAGATCTGACCGTTGGATTTTACTAGGAATGGACATGGACACATGGAGATGTACCCCGTGCCAGTGGGTCGAGAAGAAAAGTGAGAGTGGTGGGACCCGATGACGTCGTTAAAAGAAACGTGGACCCTCATGAATGTGCCACGTGCCATCGTGGTTGTGGGTAACCACTGTACTATGTGGGCCCGGAGGGTAAAGTAAATCAAAATTTCGAAAGTCGGGGGTTGGAAAGGAAAGCAAGTCTGAAAGCCTCGTGGACCGAAAACCCGAAGTCCCGGGTATTGAAAACCCAAAGTCCCGAAAGTCTCAAAATGCCGAAAACGAAAGTTTGAAGACCCAAAAATTGTAGAGCCGAATGAGAGCTCAGAAAATGTATTTGAATCGAAATGCCTTTTGTTCTTGTTCGTATTGGCGTATAAATGTTGTGGATTGTTCATGAAGTTTTAATGGCCTGACAAACTTCGAATTGAATTGCACACTGCGTGTGCAAAGTTCAACGAGGGCCAGGACTCCAGTTAACCAACGCCGAGTATGGAATGGGAAAAGGTGCAGATTGCCTCCGAAACAGGAGACGAACGAGAAGGAAAGGATGCCAATGTGGAAGTGGAAGGATCAAACTCCAATGGGCATGGAAAAGAAAAGGATAAGGAAGGACACATAATGAAAATCATTGAAGGATTGCAAAGAGAGGCCTAGGCTCGCCGAGCTGATAGCCGAAAGCTCATGAAAGTCAGGGATCGACAGGGTGTATTAAACTTAAAATTTTTGAAGAGCCTGGAAAGAATAGAGAGGAAACTCAAGAAGGGAAGAGACTCAAGTAAGACGGAGAGTCACATAACCCCGGGGAGAAGAAGGAGATCAAGAAGCGCCAGGACTCCCGAGAGGAAAAGGAGGTCAAGGAGTGGTAGCCGACATCTTAGTCGCTCCCAAAGACATTCCAGTAGGGGAACACGCAGTAGTTCAAGCTCGTCTCATACCAGAAAGCACCGAAAATATGGAAGGGATGAATTGAAAGGGGAAATCAACAAGATTAAACCGCCTACGTTCGATGGTGAACATAAGAAAGAAGAAGATGTCGAAATATGGTTGCTGGGTATGAGGAAATACTTCCAACTGCAAAATTATTCTTCCCGTGCAGAAGGAAGAATTGCAATGTACCAGCTGAAAGGAAAAGCATCCATGTGGTGGGATCAGTTGGTGCAGGTGCAACACATCAGAGAGAAAGAGGTCATGTGGAAGGAGTTTAAGAGGTATTTTGAGAAAAAATACCTGACCAAGAGATACTATGATAGAAAGATGAAGGAGTTTTTCGAACTCAAGTTGGGCAGTATGACCATTGATGAGTATGAACAAATGTTTATGGAACTACTGAAGTATGTTCCATTCATCAAAGATGAGGTTGTTAAAATTCAGAGGTATCTGAGTGGACTGCCACCTTCCATTGGTGACAAGATTCAATATGATGATCCTAAGACTATGGAAGAAACAATAAGAAGGGTGAAATGCTTATACGAACAACAAAGAGAAAAGCCTACCTTTCGGAAGGCTTGGGATGACCAGAAGAGGTTTAATAAAGAACAGAGGCAGAAGGGAAACAGGCCACCCTTTTTCAAGAACAACCCTTAGGGACAGTCATCTTTTAGAGACCCCAGGAAAGTTGAAGGGAGTGAGCAGATTCCAAGGTCTCCACCTATGGAGTGTTGGGGATGTAAAGGGAATCATAGGTACAGAGACTGCCCCCACATAAAATACAAAGCAAGAACTGTCCATACTGTTCAGCAAGTTGAAACAATGGAGGATAAGGGCAGCAGAATGCCGAGGATCCATGTAGCCCTGGACAATAAATGAGCATAATTTCAATCGCACATGATTGAAGTGGAAGGTACGATCAACAACTGACCACTTGTTATTTTAATTGATTCAGGGGCTAGCCATAGTTATATAGATCCTAGAGTGGTGGAAATTTTGTATTTAACAAGAAGCAAACATGAAAAGTCTTGGTTAGTGAAGTTGTCCACAGGGACCAAGAGGAAGGTCACTGAATTGGTTAAGTCTTGTTCAATGGACATGAAAGGAGTGAGCACTAAGGCTGAATTGAACATTTTTCCTTTAGGTTCATATGATTGCTTAATTGGGATGGACTGGTTGAACCAGCACCATGCCCTTCTGGATTGTCATAACAAGAGGTTTACCTGCCTGAACGAAGAGGGAAATCCGGTAACAGTCCAAGGAATTCCCAAAGTTGTGGCTGTTAGGGAAATCTCAGCCATGCAGCTGAAGAAATGTTACCCGAAAGGCTGTCAATTATATGTAGCTCGGGTGGAAGAAGCATACCGAGATGTAGTATCGAATCTGGAAGATCACGAGGTACTCAAAGAGTTCAAGGATGTATTTCAGAAGGTACCTGGACTACCTCCGAAGAGGGACATCGATTTTTCTATAAATTTGATGCCTGGAGCAACTCCAGTTTCGAAGGCTCCTTATAGAATGAGTATGCCAGAGATGAAAGAGTTGCAATTGCAGCTCGAAGAGCTACTAAAGAAGGGATACATTTTCCCCAGCGTGTCACCTTGGGGAGCCCCGGTCCTATTCGTGAAGAAGAAAGATGGGACATTGATACTGTGCATTGATTTCTAGCAGTTGAATAAGGTCACTGTCAAGAACAAGTATCCTCTGCCAAGGATTGATGATATTTTTGATTAGTTGAAGGATGCGAAAATATTTTCAAAAATAGATCTCAAATCTGGATATCACCAAGTGAGAATAAACGATGAGAACATTAGCAAGACTGCCTTTATAACAAGGTACGGTCATTATGAATTCACAGTGGTGCCATTTGGACTGACAAATGCACCTGTTGTTTTCATGTGCTTAATGAATGGAGTGTTCATAGATTATTTGGACAAGTTTGTCATAGTCTTCCTGGATGATATCTTGGTGTATTCCAAGACAGAGGAAGAACATGAACAACACCTGAGAATGGTGTTGCAGGTGTTGAGAGAACACTAGCTGTACGCAAAACTGAGCAATAACTTATTTTACCAAAGGCAGATTCATTACTTGGGGCACATTATATCAAAGGGATCGCGGTGGATCCTGAGAAGGTTGAGACCATTTGAGAATGGTCAGCGCCAAGGAATGTGGTGGAAGTTAGATCTTTTATGGGTTTGGCAGGCTACTACAAAAGGTTTATAGCCAAATTCTCAAAGATAGCTCACCCTATCACTTCCTTGCAAAGGAAGGAGGAGAAGTTCCAATGGACAGAAGAATGTGAGAGTAGCTTCCAACAATTGAAGAAGCTACTAACCAGTGCTCCAATCCTAAATATTTCAGATCCAAATAAGGATTACGTAGTGTGCATAGATGTGTGTAAGGAGGGGCTGGGAGGAGTTCTTAGCCAAGAGGGATTTGTAATTTGTTATGAGTCCCGAAAGCTGAAAGAGCATGAAAGGAATTATGCCACTCATGATTTAGAGCTAGCAGCAATCGTCCACACCTTGAGGAAATGGAGACATTACCTCATGGGAAGGAGATTCGAACTAAGAACAGACCGCAATGGTCTGAAGTATTTATTTGATCAGCCGACTTTAAATGCAAGGCAAACCAGATGGCTGGAGTTTTTGTGCGAATATGACTTTGATATCAAGCATATCAAAGGGAAAGAAAATAAGGTGGCTGATGCACTCAACAGAAAAGTGCACGAATTACATGCTACAGCCATTAGCATGTACAGAACTGAGATGAAAGACAGAATTTTGGAAGCTGCAAATATTGATTTGCAGTATAGAGGTTTGGTAGCAAAGTTACAGCAAGGTGAGAGACCACAGACCAAGGAAAGTTACACCTTGGGAATTGATGGTTTACTTCTGTATAAAAACAGAGTGTATGTACCCAATGTCTGAGAATTGAAGCTGGCAATTCTAAAGAAGATGCATAATGTGGCGTATGCTGGACATCCTGGATATCAGAAGACTATGGCAGCAGTCAAAAGCCATTATTTTTGGCCGGGTTTTAAGAAAGAAATCGTTGAATACATCACCAGATGTATGGAGTGCCAAAAGGTTAAGGCTGAGCATAGGCACCCAGTAGGGTTGTTGCAGCCTTTACCCATTCCTGAGTGGAAATGGGACATGGTGACAATGGATTTTATCACCGGACTACCTAGAACAAGCAAGCAGTATGATTCAATCATGGTGGTGGTGGACAAGCTTACTAAAGCCGCCCATTTTATTCCACTGAAAACCACCCACATGGCAGCGGATGTTGCTAATATCTTTTTAAAAGAAGTTGCACGCTTGCATGGAATTCCTAAGACAATTGTGTCTGATAGGGACCCGAAATTCGCCTCGAATTTCTGGAAAGAACTGTTCAAGGGATTCAGAATGAATCTGAACTTTAGTACAGGGTATCATCCTGAGTCTGATGGTTAGACAAAGAGGGTGAACAGGGTAATAGAAGACATACTGAGAATGTATGTGATGGACAAACCATCAAGGTGGGAAGACTACCTATATCTGGTAGAATTCGCCTACAATAATGGGTATCATGCATCATTGAAGATGAGCCCATTCGAAGCACTTTATGGAAGAAAGTGCAACACTCCAGTGAGCTGGGATAATCCAGCTGACAGAGTAGTATTTGGTCCTGAGCTGCTCAAAGAGATGGAAGATCAAATGATAAAAATTAAACAGAATCTAAAAGCTGCCTAGGATAGGCAAAAAAGTTACACTGACAGTACAAGAACCCATAGAGAATTCAAAGTGGGTGACCATGTTTTCCTAAAAGTGAAGACTAACAGGAGTTCCCTGAAGTTGGGAAGTTGTGCCAAATTGGCAGCAAAAATTTGTGGGCCATTTGAGATCCTGGAAAGGATTGGGCCAGTTGCATACATGCTTGCACTACCTGCATCTATGACTGTACATAATGTGTTTCATGTTTCATTTCTTAAGAAATATGTACCTGATGCTAATCATGTTATCGATTGGAATGTGATTCGGATGGAACCAGAAGGTGTCCTGTAAGTGCATCCTGTGTGCATATTGGACAGGAAAAGAAAACAGCTCCGAAATCGAGCCATAGATCTTATAAAGGTTCAGTGGACCTGGTACGGTACTGAGGATGTGACATGGGAGCATGAATAAGTTATCCAGGCAGAGTACCCGCATATTTTTGAAAATTTTGAAAGGCTTGCAGAGACAGTGTAAGTTGCACTGAGGACAGTGCAAAAATAAGGGAAGGGGGATTGTAATGTCCCCAAGGCCGAGCCCAGTTGTAAATCTGATGTATGAAATGAATTGTAAATATGTGTGATAGGCTGGTGAGCCAAGTTTGTATACGACGGTGGGATTATGTGATTGTTAGGCCAGAGAGACTAAGGGTTGGAGGCCAAGGGCCTGATTTTGTACTTGTATATATGCAAAAACATTTAATAAAATTGTAAACAATGCCAGGTGCAAACCAACCACGATGAATGAGTGAAGGGGGACTGAGCTTCCACAGATAAGGTAAGGGATTAGGGGCTGGAAGGTGGGAAAAGGGGCTAAGTGTTTAGCCTAGTGGGGGCTTAAGCCTAGGAATAATATTTTATTATTATTCCAAAAGAACATGTGCCATTTATATTATTATTCCTAAGTTCCTGACCAAGGGAAGGTGATGCGTGTTGGTGGAACGCATGCAATCTCCAGAGTGACAAGTGTCGACCCTGGTGCATGCAAATAAAATAGTTTGGGTGGACCCTGAAGGGGGGACTCTCTCATTCAAGCAGATTTCCCGAGGGTGTACGGGCTATGAGCAGTACGACTGACCCGACATCTATAGAAAAAACCTCGTACACCTTCTGAATTGAAAAACCCGTGTATACCTCCGTACTGAACAAGAAGCCTGTGATCGATTCTGAAAGAGCCAGTTTCACCTCTGTTTGAATGGAAAAATCCCATGTTGTGTCTGGAGAATCTGTGTGCATCCACTGCCCGAGATCGAGCCTGTGCGTGAGATCTCTGTTCCGAAGCCGTGACCCTAAGCCATTTTGCCATTACTGAGCCTGTGGAAAAAGTCGTGTCTATTTTTCTGTTGTTTGTGTGGCCACACAGTGCTGGACTGTGTGGGAGGTTTGTTGACCTATGAGCAATTCTGTCCAGGCCAGAGAGTGCACAAAGGAAGGAGAGTACTCCTGGAAAGAACCCTGTAGTTGGCACAGAGCCCGGAGACTTCCGGTCCGGTCTGTTGCTGTAACCCAAGGCAAGGGAGGTTAGCAGCTGAAGCACTGTCCAGGTGATAAAGAAGGTGTATACTCCTAGGATGGAACAAGAATGTGGGGAATGAGGGTCTGTGGGCAGTGAGTGTGGGTGGTTCCTAGGAGAGAATCCCTTCCTATGGCTGTGTGTTGTTTTCCCTGTAACCTCAGCCTAACCTGGGATTCCTTGTCTCGGGGTGGAGCTTAGTCCCAGCTCGGGGGTGACTCACTGCTGAGCTGATGAGCAGTGTGGTCTAAGGCTGAGAGGTTCGTGGAAGGCCTGCACTTGGTTGGTGGATTCTACCACTGTTAAAAGATAAGTATCTGATTATGTTTTAATCATGTTTTGCATGACTCTACTGTTTATGTTATCATGATTTCCGCTGTGTATATGAATTAGTATGAACACTATTGATTGTTAATTATAGCAGTAACTCATATGAATACTCTGTGTAGAATGTGTTATTTGTTTAAATGCATGGGATTTATAATACCCATAGGAGTTATGTACCAAGTGGTGTTAAAGTTTCCTTTCAAGAGCGATTAATCCATGGTAGCTGAAAAGGTGCGCTACATTGACCCTGAAGTTGATCAACAATGGGGCGCTATAATGTTTGTTGTTGATCTGGATCTTGGATCCTTTTTGGACCATTGATTGTTTTTAATCAAAACTCAATACAAATTGTGGGCCACCATGAAACCTGATGTCATCCTGACGTATATCGACATCGAAGCGTCGAAATTTCTTACAACCTCCAATACCAAAACTCATCGATGGTCGTGGTCCACTGTGACGAGGGTTGTCAATCTTCAAATTTGAAGATTTAATCTCAACCGTCCAACCCTTCCTATGTGGACCACGCTAGAACTGTGTGTGGAACCACACAGATGGGTAATTGGATTCCACGTATTTTGGGCCACCGAACCGCAGGGTCTTGGAACTCCTTGTGTTAAATTCGTCGTACTTTTCTTATACACACTAATCATATAACATTGGTCTACCACTCCAATCAATGGTTAGATCTTGACTTGTGGACCACATTTTATAATTCAACGATGTCGTATAAAAAATAATCATTGTCGATCCTATCATGATCAACGGTGAATCATTATCCTCCTTATAACGATTCTCCTGTCCATTCCACTTATGCCATGTGTGTCGGACCTCGGGACTTTGGGATTTTAGGCCTATTCAAGCAACATGAAAAGGTTGATGTGACGATGGACGACATGATGAAGGTTGTCGATTTAATTTCCCTTATTTAATCCTAACCATCCCTTATTTACTCTGCAATTTGTCTTCTACGGTCTCAATCTCATTCAAATGTGCATCGAGGCTCTACACATAATCTTAAACAAAATAAACATATGGGCTCAATCCAACATGTACAGGAACATGAATTCACAACTGTCTTTATTCAAATGATCAAAGGAAGTAAAATTACACAGAAAGCTCAGTTCCTTCTCGATATTTGCACATTCCACACACTCACTCTGCACTCATCTCATGCACTCACACCTTATGTTCTCTCCTATCAAACCTTTAATACAATAAGGACCAAATCGATCCAATCAATAGAGATAGGATCGATTCTGACCAAAATTACCCAAAGACTCTATTTAGCTTATAACAATCTGATTATGATCCTAAAAGATAGGATCTGATCCAAACAGATTCCCAATTTATCTAACTCTTCCATCTCCTATTACATTTGTTGTGCCAGTTTTGTCACTTGGGTGAGCAAAACAATGGCACTTGCATGCCTAGTTGTTCCTGCTAGACAATACAAAGGTGAGTGAGTGGATTAAACAGGCCAAACACATGAAATAAACAAGCAAACAAACTAAAACAACTAAGGAAATAAAAACTAGAATGCATAAAAAACTTTTAGAACCATAAACAATCAACCAATGACCAAGATTATGCCACCAATGGATAAATATATTAGTTGGTAAAACACCGTAGAGAATGAGGACTTATGGGTCCCCTCTTCCTCCTTGAGAGAGATCTTGAGTTCCCTAATGGAGAGCTCTTCTTACAATGGAAGAAAAATGACAAATGATGAAGCAAATCAATGCCTGTTCTCTCAAGAGGTGAGTGGAATAGCCTATTGCAATGATGCTAGAATGCTCTTAGGAGAAAAGAGGATTCTCAAGGGAGAATTGAGGTAGCATAACAATACTATGAAGATCTTGGTTTCTTGGTGCACCCATGGCCTCCATTTATAGCATTTCTTCAAGGCAACATTCAACTAGTTCTTAGTGTGAACAAGGGGCCCTTTCGGGCACCCTTTGGTCCTTGCCCAGCCTCCCATTCAGATTTTTCTCAGATTTGAACATCAAATCAAGTTGGGAGATGGTCCATAAGTGGTTGGGGGGCCGACAAGAACCATAAATGTGTCATTCATAGGAGTGCATGACTTTTCTCGTACACAATCACACATATGGCACATTGTGCACTCTATAAGCTTCGTTGGCCCACACACTTCCTTTAGTGAGTTTGCGAATGCTAATTTTTTCCCAATTGTATAGTTTTTTCCTTTTGAAATGCATTTTGGTGCTGCAAGTGAACTAATAGTTGTTGGCATTGTTGTATTTTTGTAACCATTTGCATGCAATGTTGCATACGAAATTTCAGTGATAACAGATGCTCCCTGATGTGTGAGGTTAGGGGCATACGTATAGCCGAAATACATCAATGTTTCTTCTACTGAGAGTGTCATTGTAATGCAGAGTGTTGAGAGGAACTGTAAGAGTGATCCATCGGAGGGAGAGGGGAAACTGTGGGACCCAAATCTTTCTCTAGGGAGAAAAATTAAAATATGTATACAAATGAGGCGGGCATGCCCCATGCTCGTGTCATGTAACTCAAAATGTAAGACAATAACTGAAGTTGTATGTGATGTAGATAACTACAATGCCCTCCGAGGTAGTTTGATAACGGAAGATGAAAATTTTGAATGGTGAACATACTCTGAATAGAGGCAAGGACGCCTGTAAGAAGTGTCGATGACTCGTAGGCATTGATGGCCTAATAAATTTAGAGGTCTTCGACTGGTATAAAACAATTGCAATAGTTGCATAGTAAGACCCACCATAACATGAGATTTTGTTGAAGTCGAATGTTATGGGGGTCGATGAAATCAAAGAGCAATGATGGTTCTCTATCATTATAAAGCTAATGAGAGTCAAGATATTGTCCTCCTTCACGAAAATGTGTTGATGTCAACAAAAAGGTAGACGCAACTCCAAGAAGCAAAGGGATTTGTGAAATCCACGAAAATGAGATCAAGAACTGATAGGGAACATGAATGAAGTCAAGATGCGGTGAGGCTCAAGACTGCCCTTGGTTGGGGGTATGTTTGAAGGATGATTGACAACAACCGTAAAACTGTATCTAGTGTCAGGGGGATGACTAGATATGGGGTTAAATTGTGCCAGAGGCTTGACAAAGTGGAAAAAATTAGAGATCAGGGGTACATGGACTTTGGGATATTCGGGGTTTATGAACGATGTCGAAAGGAGGAAAAGAGGGTGGATGCCGAAACCAAGGGAGACATGGGTTGTGTTGCTGGGAAAATAAGGTCATCAAGGGTGACGACAAAAAGCTAAGTAAATTCTAGAAACAAAGGATTTTTACAATTACCAAATAAATAAAGAATAATCTGGGATAAGTGTACAAATACAGAAATGGGTGCCCCAGTGCGAGATGGCTTGGATTGTGAGGGCACAAGTTGTGAAGAGAACTGGTGGAGGGTGGGGGCCCCATGGGTGGGTTTTTGTATGAGGTAAAGGAATGGAGGAAAATCTGCAGATGATAAAAATGATTGTGGAGGAAATGGAGGGTTAATGATACTGCGTAGGTGTAGTAAAATAGAATCGAGATGAGATAGCATTGGAGTACATTGGGAAAGCTAGCAAGATGATGAGAAGAAATATGTGGCTTATTCTCGGAAGTGCATAAGACTTTCAAGACTCCCATCCCTAGGGGGTGAAAGCAGCATGAGTGTCAAATTTCCAAGGGGAACTATGAATGGAACAACTCATGTGGGGGAGAGTGCTACTGGGTGATAGTACCAAAATGCAATAGAGGTGATGGTACTGCAGAACCGGATGTAGGGACCCTAAAGGTGAACGTCGGAGGGTGTGACTAGGAGATGCAATTGATATTCAAAGGGAATGTTTACATGCCAGTTTCAAACATATACCTGAAGGGGTTGTGTTGCTTGTGATGACCAAGTACCTGCACACATGAAAAACTGAATACCCGACGTGAACAATGTTTGATGGTAAAGAACATATAACAACTATTTGATAATTTTGAACATGAACATGTGTACCTGGACATGATGTGAGAAAAATTATCCCCTCGGACCAAGCATAGATGGTGATCTGGGGAACATGATTCTGTAGATGGTGGGACCATGATCCCGTGGCTGAAGACAGATCGGGAAACAGAGGCTCTGGGCTCCTGTAACTGAGTGTGGAAGTTTGGAAAAGGGGATGATCCATCGAGAAAATTTTTCATTAATCTGTCGTTGACTAAGCAAGTACTGCATGGGGTTAGAATCTGCTATGACTTTGCTAGTGCAAAGCAGGATATAGTGACACAGTTTCTGGACTACGAGGAAAACTGTGAGGGCTAGTTTCTCTTCATGATTGTATTTCAGGGGTGGTCCTGAAATATTTTTACTGTTGTAGTAAATGACATGTTCCCGCCAATCATCCCCTAGTTGGACGAGGACTTCTGCTACTGAGACGACTGAGGCTGATAAGTAGAGGATGTAATCGCGATCTTAGTCTGGAGGGCTAATCAAAGGGGCATTAAATAGGGCCATTTTTAAATCATTAAAAGCAGTTTGGGCATGTTAATCCTATCGAAATGGGATATCATGTCACAGTAAGTGAAGGAAACCATGTGCGTGAGTGGCGTAATCTAGGACAAAGTGATGTAAAAAGTTCGCTTTGCCCTACAGGCTCTGCAGTTGGTTCAAATTCCTAGGTGGTGGAAATTCGGTGATATATTGGACCTTAAGGGGGTCCACTATGATGCCATGTTGGGAGACAATGAACCCAAGAAGGCGTCCGATGGTGACGCAAAATACACACTTGATGGGGTTCAAGAAGATATTGTACCAACAACATCGTTGAAAGACAATGCGTAAGTCGTCTAAATGTTGAGTTCATTTCTTGGATCAAGCAATGAGGTCATCCAAGTAAGCGAGAATGATGTGCGCAAGATCATGGAAAACATAAGTCATGGCTCATTGAAACGTAGCACCTGCGTTTTTTAGTCTAAAAGGCATGACACGATAAGAAAAAGTACCCCATGGGGTAATAAAAGTGGTTTTATACTGAAACAAATAACAAGTTGATCCTGAACGATTCTGAATAACAAACATAGACATGGTCACATGAACATGAATTTAACAGAAACTACAGTAGAAAAAATCAGACTCAACCATGAGGAATAAAGAAACAACTATAACAAAAATTACCATGAAGAAGAAAACGCATGAGATGATCTTTCTATATAGTTAAGATGAAGAACTTGAGAATAGAAATTAATTTTCATGAATACATTAAGAATAGATTTAAAGATAACCATTCCACATTCCAATATTCTTGTAAATTTTTAATGGAATGTAGCCAAGAAATCAAAATAGAGAAAATAAATTGTACTAATTGTATTCAACAAAGAAAAAACCAATCACATGAACATAAACATATAACTAGAAGAAACTAGAATAGGCATTCAGAAACATCTAATACACACAGATAACTAAACAACTACACCATGAAGAAGAAACTGCACCAGACAACTACAAAATATAGGAAGAGACACTTGTATTCATCTTTGGCAGCATTTGTCTTCTAAACTAAATGTGTTAAGAGACAAATCAAAGAAATAAAAATTAACGGATGCAACATACAATATCCAGAATTTGTTGCCAGTGGATTGCAACATACAATCTCCTGATGAACATTGCATTTGAAGTTGAAACTAAAATCAACAAAATAACTTCCTAAACTTAATTCTAGAAACAAATGAGCAATGAATTTATGAAAATATCTACTAAACTTATAAGCGTTTCAATATCTACTAAACTTCTAATCACATTCGTCCCAAAAATTAAATAAAAGAGAAAATAATTTGCAAAAGGAAGTAAGAAAATCGATAGTAACCTCACCACTGAACATTAAAGAACAAATTAAAAGGGAACATACATTCAACAAAAAGGGCTACTTGGGATCACAAATATAAAATAACACGAATTACGTATGGCTTCGCTTCTTCAGAATTGAAAAGAGGAGATTGAAAGAGATAAATTAGGAAAATCAGGGAACTTCCACATCCAAGCAGGTGCAATCTCCCTACTACTAGAACACTTATATATACTCTCAATATCATACCCATGGCATTGAGGCTGATTGTACCCTACTTCTAGAACACTTATATATACTCTCAATATCGTACCCTACTGCTAGAACACTTATATATATACATACACTACTCCACTCATTATTCGTTGCCTTTGTCTTTTTCTGCTTTTCTCTTTTCTTTAATGGAAAAGCACGTTATGTTTGTTGCCTTGTATTTTCTGCTTTTCTATTTTCTTTAATGGAAAAGAACATGCTCCACTCCCCTCAATGTTCGTTGCCTTGTCTTGTTGTGCTTTTGTGCACGCGCTCCACTCCCCTCAATGTCAAGGTAGACAATATAACTTCCACTTGTAAACTATGGTAATTCCATAGACTATTTAAGAGCATTTCTGCATCGACAACTGAAGAAATGTTTCACAAAATTTCATCCCTAGACTCAATTTTCCATTTTTCACAAAATAATTAGTGCATATTTCATCTTTCATTGAGAATTTTTTCACACAAAATTTCATACCTAGACTCAATTTTTCACAAAATTCCATCCCTAGAAATATTTAATATTTCACAAAATCAGTCCCTAGACTCAAAATTAGAACCTGCACAAACAAGAATGATCTACCATAACCTAAAATGCAAACCTAGGCAAACAAGAATGATCTACCATAACCTAAAATGCAAACTTGCACTGATATTAGAAAACAAAAATTTAAAAAAACTAGAAATTAGAATAAGCACCATGAAAACTGAACCTGTGCTAAACCTGCGCCTAGTTTAAACAATTTTTAACCAGATGCAAAACTTGTTATTGCCCAGTTTAAACAATTTTTCTCCAGATGCAAAACCTATTGTCCCAGCTTCGCCCAGTTTAAAACAATGAGCCTCGACCATTGTAAAAATCTGCTAAGGTAAAATCTGGATTTTCACTAGGGCAGCAGTCCTTGCACCTCGCAATACCCCATTATCCTTTCCCATGGTCCACGCACTAGGAAATATCTGATTACCTTTTCCAAGCCATTACCCAAATCCCCTTTTTCTACACCCCACCTAGAGTCCAAGCATTCCAGGTAGCTTCTACTCTCACCCTTCCAAAAATGGTTCTTGCAATCCCTGTCTGATATCTTCATCCACCCTCTATGGTTCCTACACCATCTCTCCCTCCTTAAACAAAGGGTCTATCGATGCAGATCCCAGTACAGGCTCTTGCCACACCAACCCCACCCCCAACTGGAGGCAACACCACCACCACTAGGTGCAGATGAAGGAAGAACAAGGCCATAGCTCCGCTCCCTCCCCGAGATCAACCTCCTTGCACACTATGCGAAAGAGAAGGACACCCCACTAACAGATGTCCTACTTTTCTTGAGTTGCACAATCTTATCCAGCTCCCTAAAGAAACCCCATTTCTTACCACTCCACCTAGTACTTCAGCTGCTACTACGGAGTCCTCAACCACAGGAAAAAAAGGGTTACGAACCAATTTCGCTTGTGCCATATGCTCAGAATACAACCATTACACTCAAATCTACCTCAATTTCGCCAAACATTAGCTGCAGTATGCCACACATCTCTTTCTAATCCCCCTCAGACTCTCCCTACTGCTGCTCACATTACTGACATTTTTTATATTTCATCGTCAATCTCCACACAAACGAGATATCATCCACAATGTCGTGACATTTGGTTTATGTCAAGCTACTAAGAATAGAAGCCACCTTGCCATGATGAAAAACAAGATGACTTGAACACAATGGTGACATTTGTAAAGTTTCATAAAAAGCAAATATGATATTCAAAATAATTTTCATAATTTTAATCTAAACTTTCTACGTTTTAACTCTTCTCCTCAACCCGTTGAAAACCCATAACATGTCTTCCATATTCTAATCTTTTTCATATTAATCTTCTTGAGTAAATCGAATCCTCCTCTGTTGAAATGGCCATGGGTGCCAATAGTGGGGCAGACTCCTACGGAGAATCCATAGATTGTCGTCTTTTGTGCGAGGGTAAATTATATTTGACAGACTCCTACAGAGAATCCATTTGAAATTTTCCAATTGCAGCAGTGTTATGTATTTTCTTTTGAATTAGACTTAGGACTCTATCAATCTCCCTTTCAAAATATAATTTAAAACACAACATTTATTTATATTTTTTAATGAAAATTAATTAAAAATAATTTTTTTTAATAAAACAAGAAAAATATATATAATCACCTTGCAATAAAGATATTTTACAATATTGAATCCATTTTTACACAATGATTTCAACCATTCAAATTCAAATTTGTGGAAAAAATTATGACCAAATTTTAAATGTTAACAAAAATAAAATAAAATCTTAAAACCTTTAACTTATGTATAACATTATATAAAACTAAGATAAAAACAAACAAACCTTTCATATATTTTAAAAACAATTTTACTTTTATTCACTAATATTAAAACAAAATTACAAATACTCCAACTTAAAACAAAATTACAAATGCTCCCCCTTAAAAAATCATATGCAAAATTGCAAATGCTCAAAACTTAGAAGATCATATGAACCCGTAAAATTTTTAGCAGGTATCATAAAAATCTAAAAGCAATTTCTACTTTGGCCAGAGTTTCTTTCAAATATCTACTTTGTAGTTGTTTCTTCTATGCTCAACATAGTGGCTAAAGCAATGATTAAAATTTTCTTTCGAGATTATAACATCATAAACCCTTCTCTGGTATTCATAATAAAAAAACTGTTGATGAGATAGGTTAGTAGTGTGCTGTAAGTGCCATGACATGAAAATGCAAACCTGCAAGCACAGAAGAGAGAAAATATAATAAATGCAAATGTGTGATATAATAAATGCAAATGTGTGATCTCCGAAGGAAGTAACTGCGCAAAGATGCTCAGAAGAAAACATAACCGAAAATAATTTAAACAAATAAAACAAACAATAGTTGAAAATACATTGCATTGCATATGCAGATATATAGTCTGACCTCAATAATTAAGCTTAAAAAAAACTCTCAGCAGCTTCTGGGCATCTTGAGTACAGAGAAACTGCCGTTCCCGCCATCCATAAAAATCTTCATTGCCAGGAATTCTCAAAGGTCATCGAGACTGACGTATTGCTGCTTGACTTCCATGGGTGAGATCAAATATTTAGCAGCATGTGAGGGATTGTGTATCCACACGTATGGCTCACAACACCCATCGTAGAAGAAGCCGCTCTCCCGCTTGGTAGAATAGCTTTTGTATATCTTGCTGGGCCTTACAGTCTTGCTGCAACTGGGTTTCAGTTTGTACGTCAATTTTTTCACCCTCGTTTTCGATTTGGATGGTTTCTTCCCCATCACCGAGAACAACAGGAATAAACAAATTCTTTCTCTCCCATTCTCCCTCCAATGAAAATGAACGTCTGAGAGAACCAACATTTATTCCCGTGATATTAGAGCAAAGAGGCAGGGTTAGAGAATAAGAGAAACTTCTAATTGCTGGGGAATATTCATGCGCGACACCGCTGGCTTTCAGTGGAAGATTTCCTTTTCGGATATCGAATAAAACCCTGCACTCCGTAAATCCCCAGAGCTACTGAGAATACAGAAGTGCATACCGAGCATGACTAATTTTGATGTCATAATCTCTGTGTAGATAGAAGCCGCCTCGCCATGATGAAAAACGGAAAGAAACCACTGAATCACTTAAGCTGCCTCAGCTTCTCAAAATCTGCTCACCAACCCATGTAGCAGGCACATGAGGGAAACCATCTGCTCACCCAATAGCAGACACATGAGGGAAACCATCTGCTCACCCAATAGTAGGCACACGCGGAGGGAAATTCAAATTTCAAATTTGAAGTTCGATGGGATGAGTCGCATTTCGAGATTCTGAGATCGTGGCAGCCGTAGGAAGGACGTGGAAATGCGCTCAGGGTTCACAGGACTGTCTGTCAGAGCTTACAGAACTGATAGAGTGTTTAATGCTATGAAGGTCCATTTGGAGGGATGGAGTCTCTGGTATGAGTAATGCGGTATGTGTATGGTATGATATGGATGTATCATGTAAGTTTTTTTTCATGCAGCAGTTTCCCAATCATTGGGCTGCTGCATAGTGGATAGCCTTTGCCCATCATTACTATGGGACATTGGGACGTGTGATCCTATACGTTTAGGTGGGGCATGGCTTGTGGTTAATCATTGTGAGCAGGCCTGGAATTTCAAATTTACTTTACCTGTCAAGTGCAAATTTGATGACAGGTGTTCGTTTTTCATACCTGTCATTTTACGTTTTATGTAGATTTATAAGTGTCAATTTTTTTTATGTTATATGTTAATTTTATTAGCGAAAGCATCATTGTATTTTCCTATTCAAATCGTCAAAATGTATACTGTTTAAAGAATAGAAAACTTACTTGGATCCATTGGCTCAAAATTGTGAAACCTATACATCCTTGCAAAAATATATTTCAAATGAGAAATAAGTTATGAGAGACCATTTACTGCAAAATTTCTTTTTATGAACTCAGTTCCTGCATTGTTAACCTTCTTGAGACTTAAATCACCCAAATTCATATATAGAAAGACAAATACCCTGTAAACAAAAACAGCTTGACATTAACAAACGTGGAAAAAGAGAGAAAAAGAGAATACTCAAAATCCCCAAAAAAATTCGACTAAGAAACCAATCACCCAGTATAAACAAAGGTGAAACAATATAAAATCCAGTATTAAC
>JZKD02S1676067.1:47135-60676 GCA_000966675.3 Picea glauca
AGACCAGTGGAACTAAAATTTTCACTTGGTGGTGACGGTAAGAAAGCCTAGCTCTCCAACTTCTATATATAGCGAGAGTATGCGCTTATCACTACTAACACCAGTGCTATCAGTCCGCTGGTTCACAACTTCACCATAGACGCGGCAACAGCAGAAAAAAAAGCAGAAAAGCGGGAAAGCAAGCCTTCTACGGGGAAGAGCACCATGTTGGTTCGAGGAGGAGCTCGAACGCTCCAGGCTCCACTGCTCCAGCCTCCGAACGACGAAGATGGATCTAGAGCAAAATTTTCAATAATGAATTAAACAGGAGACTAGGTAGTAGCCTGTAGGTAGTAGTCTGATCAGAATTTATGGATTAATGTTTATTGTGGTGACATGCAAGCGCGGGTAGCTGGTTCATTCATTTCAGTTCAAACAGGACACGTATTCAATCTATGAACAGTGAGCGGCGAGCCTGTCCTGAAAACTTGAAAGTAGTGCCTGCAGCCTTCCACGTCGTGCCTACTACCTAGCCCTACTACTTAGCATGTATACCTACTAGAGATTTTGACGGGCATTGGAGGCAGTTACACGTCAAACTGACAGGTAGACAATTCTCATGCCAGTTAGTAATGACGTGTAAATTTTATTGTCCACTGTCAAATACAGGCTGAGAGGTAAAAAACGGGCTACAGCCCGTCAAATTCCAGGCCTGATTCTGAGATTTTTTAATAACCATAGAATTTGTAATTTTTCAAAATATCCTAAACTAATCAAGTCTCCCATGCTACTGCTGAAGAACCAAATTCATGTCACTCTTCGATTTTTCGTCGATTCATTCACACACACATTGATTTCTTTATTGAAGTCAACTGAATTTTTTTCAGAAGAAAAATTAACTCAAATTATATTGAAATAATTTTTTTAATAGACAGCCCAAAAAAATACAAGATAGACAGATCCTAAATATCAACCTCCACTTGCCATAATCTCCATCTCAACAGTCTAAAACAAATAATATAGCTTCTCAAGCAAATAGAATCTCAAAACTATAAGGAAAGAGAAAAAAAAATTGCATCCGTATCCAAGTCAAAGAAACTCGAAACATAAATAAAGGAAAAGGAACAGTCAATTCCGGCAAAGGAGCATTCCTCAATAATTTCGATCACGAGAGAATTATTGAAACTCAAAAGTATATATGCTGTTCCACTTACAGCCTACGTTCTTTAGGCGGGCCATGGCTGAGCCAATGATTGAAAATGAAAGGTATCTGATCTTCTGCTTTAAATGAGATGAGTAAGAGAACTTTGATAAAAACACTTCTTTCTATTTATTTAATTTATAAATTACAGTTATATACTCGTATGGCAGCACTTTAAAATATTATAACACAAAAATAATATTATTTTTATCATTAAAATTAAAGTTTTATATTATTAAAATCTTTATAATTATTAAAAAATATATATTTTTTTAATAAAGAAAAGACATCAAATTGGTGTATGAGACTTTCTTTGCTCAGCTATTTGACTGATAAAGTCTATGGAGGTATATTTACCCTACCTCTTCTAGATTTGAACTTGTGAACTCTTAGAAGGAAACATATTTTATTTAGTTTTTTCATTGTATAAATATTCATATACTTACACATAAATATTCATATACATACCCATAAAGACTAATCAACTTTGCTTGTTAAGTATAAAGGAAGCAAGTTGTTTCTAGGCTCTAAAAACAAACATATATACTAAAGGCAAATGGATTTATAAGAGCTTGCTAATTCTCATGAATTTTGGTTCACTGGAAGAATTTAGAAGTTGGCAATGACCCACTCTCAAAATGACAAAAGCCAAATAGATTTATAAGAGAGCTAATTCTCATGAGTTATGGTTCACTGGTAGAATTTTAGGATTGGCAATGACCTAGTCTCAAAATGACAAGACAAAGCCATGCATTATGAACTAATCACTTTATTTTTTATGATGAGGGTGGGAAACCAATAAAAGTCATCTTTCTTTTAAATAGCTCATTACCTTCTACCTCACGGGGTGTAGTGAAAACAAGACTTCCAAGGACATGGTATCTATTCAATGTTTTTCATCTGCAACACCCAATGTGTGTTCATGTCGTTCTTAGGATCTAGAACCGGATGCCTCAACTTGAGGGTAAATATGGATGAATAGACTAGTGGAATGATGTTATAGGCTTAATCATGTTTTTCCTTGGGAGGTTTCATTAGTTGCTAGCAACTATCCGACATTGTGAAAACAAAGCACTCATCTAAGGAGGAATTTAAGGAGGCTTCTTGTACGAGGGTGGGGGCCCCATGGGTGGGTTTCTGTACGAGGGAAATGAATGGAGGACAATCTGCAGATGGGAAAACTGATTGTAGATGAAATGGAGGGTTAATGATACCGCAAAGGTGCAGTTAAATAGAACCATGATGAGATAACCTAAGAGTCCATTGGGAAAGCTAGAAACATGATTAGAAGAAGTATGTGGCTTATTCTCAGGAGTGCATAAGACTATCGAGACTCCCATCCCTGGGAGGTGAAAGCAACATGAGTGTCTAAGTACCAAAGGGAACTATGAATGGGACAACTCATGTGGGGGAGAGTGCTACCAGTTGACAGCACCAAAATGCAGCAGAGGTGACAGTACTGCAGAGCCGGATGTAAGGACCCTAAAGGTGAACATCGGACGGTGTGATTGGGAGATGCAATTGATATTCAGAGGGAATGATTACATGCCAGTGTCGAGCATATACCTGAAGGGGATTCGCTGGTTGTGATGACCAAGTACTTGCACACATTAAAATCGAATACCCAACGTGAACAATATTTGATGATAAAGAACATATAACAATTATTTGATAATTTTGAACATGAGCATGTGTACCTAAACGTGATGTGAGAAAAATGCTCCCTCGAGGCCAACTTTAGATGGTGACCTGGGGAACATGACTTTGTAGATGGTGGGACCATGATCCTGTGGCTAAAAATGGATCAGGAAACAAATGCTCTTGGATCCTGTAGCTCAGTGTGGAAGTTGGGAAAAAAGGGCCTATATATGGATGGTGGGCCCACAATGACACCTCATTTGCGCTAACACTATTGGTGATCCGACGAGAGTGTTGTGAGGTGTTTTGGAAGATTACAAGAGCTTGGGGCTACCGATCTGGTGGGTGAAAGACCTCTTGTGAAAGGAAAAGTGCTTGATGATGGAGCGTATTCCAACGACAATTAGGGGTAGTCAGTTCCTCCAAGATATCTTTGTCGCAGTGGTAAATGCGAAAATATAGGGGATCTGGGGAGGTAACATGGGTGACTGTCACCATGTGATTGTCTTCAAGTGGTGAATACGTAGAGGGGGTATTGAAACTATGGTGTGATGGCTCACTTGACATAAACAAAATGTCCAGACACTGTGGGTTGTAAACTATGATAGGGGGTAAGATCTCATGGGGGAAACGAACCGGAGAATTGGGAGGATTTGGTGGAACAACCTCAGATAGTCTATTCATGAACCATGGAGGGGTGGGAAGTGACTCGGGTTCAGGGGAGGTGACTAGAAAAATATCTGAAGAAGGGATAGGGGGAATCACTTGCATCACATGAGGTGAGGTGGTTGAATGATTCTGAATAAGGGTTATTTGATGACGCTTATATTCAATGATCAAAGGACACTGGTAGGTGAAATGAGCAAGTGAGTCACAAAGAGAGTAAGGGAATCTCATCTATTCGGGGACTGAGGTCAAGACATAATGGATGTCAGTGACGTGGGTACCTAGAGGTGGTGGTGGAGACAGATCTTGCTGAAAGGTTTGGTGTACCGTCATCAACGCTTATCGAAAATGAGGCAGCGCAGGGAAATGATGAGTGTAGTGGTCATACTCTGAACATATGGCACACGTGAATTTGGTTCACAGTCCTTTACTGCCTGTCATGAGAGACGTTGTGGTAGTACTAGATGTTCTTGGTGGAGCGACGTGCGATGGGGTTTCTTGAGGGAGTTGGATCAGATTGTGTAATTTGGGGAGAGAAGGACATCTATTAGTGGGGTGTCCCTCTCTCTCGCAGAGTGCGCAAGGAGTTTGGACTCAGGGAGGAAGTGGAGCAGTGGGCTCTTTCTTCTTTTGTTTGCCCCCAGTCGTAGCGGTGGTGCTAGCGATTGGGGGGGAGGGTGGTGTGGCCGGAGTTAGTAGTGGAATCTGCATTGGGTTTCCCTCTGATTGGGGAGGGAGGGATGGTTGAGGAACCATCGCGGGTGGTTGTAGATACCATACCAAAATGGTGAGAACAATGTTGGGAAGGGTAAGCGTTGTGGCTACCTGAAAATCTTGTACTCCCCGTGGGGGGTAGAAGAATGGAATTTGAGTAATGTCTTGGGGGATTGTTTACCAAACTGAGATTTTCCCCTAGGGAAAGGTGAAATTTGGGATAAGTGGTGTCATAGGGTTCTCAAGTAATTCATGAGGTGGAATTTCTTCAACTAGTGGGACGTCGAGGGGTGGAGAAGTCTCATTGGGAGGAATGGTATCTCTAGTTTCAGTTCCATCGAAAGATACTATACACACTTGTGTTGAGGGGTGTATGAGAGGTGGTGCTCCATGGTATGTCCCCAGCAAGGATGGGTCCTTGAAAATTCTGGGGCCCATATCCATGAGTGGATACGCATCAGAACTAGTGCGGACAAGAGGTAGGATGTTATCGATGTTGGAGGAGTGGTTAGGCTCGTAATGTGAAACTTGGTCGATAGTGATGATTTTTCTGTTTTGGGGGAACATCATCGTTCGAAACATAGAAGAGGCCACTTCCTTCATAGCATACATGTAGCTATGTCCAAACAAGATGTTGTAATTGAGCGGGGCGTCGATCACATCAATGTCGATAAGGATGGTTTTTCCCCCGAGTTCAAAGAGGACATTTTGGAAGATCCCTTTAGGGAAGGATGGTCGACCATCATAAGCTCTTAAAGTGATGGAGGATGGTATTATCTCAGGGGAGCACAATTTCTTCCATACAGTTTTAGACATGATGCATGTGGATGCACCTTCATCAATGATACATCGATGAACCATGATGTTCTGAATCTTGACTGGTATCTAGAAAACTACCAAAGAGGGGAGATGAGGTTCCCCACAATCTAGATCAAATGTGATGAGTCTAGTATCTGTTGGGTTAACTGCCCCCAAGGCGGAAAGCAAGGCATTTCGTTGATTTGGACAGAATTGGAGGACCTCCAATATTGACATGGCTACACGAGATTGCACCAATTCATCGATGAGACTGTAATTGTGTGCGGCCCTATATTGAGGGTTGTTGACATTCTGTCGTAATAGAATGCGAGGAATACGAATGGGGGGGTCAGTGTTAGGGTCTGGAATCATCAAGGGTTCTTCGGATGTAGCTAGAGCTGCTTCCAAAGTGGTGGGAGTATATTCAGGGGGTGTGCTGTATTGATGACCGCGCATTTGAAAAAAAATTTCTTCTTCGCTAGTGAGGAGGATATTACGATCTGCCAGATTTCCATGGTTTTGATACTGTCCCATTTGTGGTGGGGTAGGATGTATCTCCTGTTGGGTATTAATTACACCTTGGTGTGGAATAGGGTTTTGAAGCACGACCAGGGGTTATTATTGCAAATACTGTTGTGGGGCCTACTGAGGGGCAAGAGGCGCAGGAGGACATGGCACGTTCATGGAGTCTTTCATCCATTTGAAGTTGAAAATTTTGGGGCAATGGTGAGTATAGTGACCATGATCACTGCAAAGAGTGCAAGGGAAGTTCATCCGGAAGTTGTTGTTATTGTTCCTACCTTGATGTTTGTTGTTATTGTCCCCTTGGGGGTTCTGGTGTAACACCCTGTTTCCCCCGGTTTGTAAAAATAACTGTACTGGCCAAGAACTGTGGCAAACTCAGAAATGTGAATGTGATGTGACTGGACCTTGTGAAAAAGGTCAATGAATGTGAATTATATTATGAATATATATATTGCAGGATTGTTGAGAGGGGATATGCTGAAAAAAAGACCACGATGGTTGAAGAAAGGTGGTGGAAGGCATCTAGAATGGTGGCGTTAACTTCCACCGAAACCAATACCATATTTGGACTTCACTGGCCTAGAGAACCAAGAGTGGCTCGCTGTCCCGAATTAAATGTCTCGCAGGCTTGTAGGTAGAGGGTTCCTCATGAGTAATGAGGGATGGGGGCGACCCGCCATCCGTAGAGTCCTCGGGCCTAACCACCGCGAGGAGAACCGTGCCACACGCAACCTCGTCGGAATGGAGAAAAGGCAGGGAAGAGTGTGCAGACGAGAGATAGATGCGAGGGAGGAAGAAATTTGTATATATGTAGAGTGAGTGATAGCAGAGAAGAGGGAGAGTAACCCTCGTTCTTGGTCACTGGCAAACAAAGACGAAGTCTCCCAGCATCGTGGTCTCAGCTCGGGGGTGGCTAGTGGTAAATCCATTGGGAGTCGCTGAGCCTACAGTTGGGTGGAAATGAGCACCCCTCTCAGTAGTTGCATCACCTCTGGTGTTTTTCTGATAAGTGTTTTACTTCTTGCATCTTGAAATGTATATTCTGACATATATGCTCATAAGCTGTGAAATTGTGAATGGTTTTAGTATAAGATTGTCTGTGTAGTGTTTTGATCCGAAATGGTAGTTGCATGCTTGTAATAGAAAAACCACGTATGGCTTATGTTATAGATAGATTTATATATATACGCAGATTGTATTAATTTGGAATTCAAGTATGCTTTTGGTGAAATCTATGTCCTTATTCGTCCCCAGGAATACCCGAAATAGATCTCTCCACAGAGATACCCTTCTTGGACAGCTTACCAAGAACCTGGGAAAAGGATTTGAAGGCACAAGTCTTAGTAACCCTGTACGAGGAAGAATGATCCTCTTGAAATCCCAAAATAGCAACGTAGGGATAAGTATCAATCAACGGACGAGATCCCGTCAGAAGATCTGTGGTGATTCACGACCATTAGGTTGGTGGAAGAAACAAGGGTTTTACATGCCTTAACCCTTTTCCTTTATCTTTGTGAGTAGCGAAGAAATCGGGACTGTAGATCCCCAATGTCCATGGGAGTATCTGGACCGTTGGATTTTCCACATCCAGGAAGCAGTGGGAGAGTGCATAGCATGGGACAGATATGAGCCGTCAGATCTTAGTTAGAAAACCCGTCAACTGTTGGATCTGTCAGGAGATGCATGAGGGTTAAACCCTCATGAACAGGGGCGAAAATCTTGAAAGAGGAGTCGGTATCGGGGATTCGGATTTTGGGATTTTGGAAGTCCCGATGACAAGAGATCAAGACACTCCATGGTGGAAGTCTCGAAATAGATCTGGACCGTCCGATCTAGGGAGGACACGTGTCGCAAGATTGCCCATTCCGGGGATTCGAAAATCGGGAATTTGAGAGTCCCATTGATAAGAGTTCGATCTCTTGTATTGATAAGTCCTGAAGGGAATAAGACTGTGGTCTTATGAGAAGTGGTCATATTGGCCAAGGCATAGCTCAGGGGGATAATTGTTGATCGAAGCCTATTTGGCACTTTGGCATTTTGGTACTCAGAATACTGAAGGGCATATTCCCCTTATGCTCGCAAGTCCCGAAATCCCAACTTGCGAACTCTCGAAATGGCAGCATGTGGTTAAGTATCGATTAACGGACGAGATCCTCTCGGAGGATCCAAGGTCAGTAACGACCGTTAGATGTGGGGAAGGAATGTGGAGGATAGTACCTCGACCCCTCTCCGCCTTTGCAAAGTAATGCACGAACGTGATCCTTTCGGAGGATCCAAGGTCTGTAATGATCGTTAGATTTGAGGAAGAGACACAGGCATTAATGCCATGACCCTTTTTACCCCTGCAAGAAATGAAGAAATTAGGATCGTAGACCCCATGATCCATGGAAGCACCTGGACCGCCCATTGGAGGGACACGTGGCTGCCGGTCGACATTTTGGCATTTCGGCACCCAAGAAACCAAAGGGCAAGAAACCTTGTCTTCGCAAGTCACAAAATCCCGATCACCGAAACCCCGAAATGGCGTGAGGTGTGAATGAGATTAAGGAAAGCTGGGATTTGATCGTGACTATTGATCATCCCAAAAAGATCACGACCGTTGATCTTGGCTGAAGGTCGTCGCTGTCCATTGGAGGGACACATGGCTGTCGGTCGACGTTTCAGCATTTCGGCATCCGGGAAACCAAAGGGAAAGAAACCTTGCCTTCGCAAATCATGAAATCCCGATACCCAAAACCCTGATGCGCTCTATAGTAGAGAAGAGAAGTCCCAAAGGAATCTAGACCGTTCATCAAGGGAGACGTGTGGTGAGCGGTCAGAGTTCAGGGAATGTCCCAAAATCTTGTGGACCATTGGATCCACACTATCAAGGACTGTTGATCTCCTACACAGATCGCCATATCGAAATTTGGAGATTTGCATGACATGAGTTTTTGGGATCATTGCATCTCGAACCCCCGGGCACCGAAATCTGGAAAGGATCCAAACTGTCGGATCAGGGGAGGCTTACAGTCGTTGATCTCCCTTTGGAGGGAAACTTGGGAGACTTCATGGTTTTTGCGGATTTGAATGGGAAAGGAAGAAGTCATGCTTTGCGATTTCCCAAATCGCAAAAGGCCGGTAAGGGCTTTGCCGGTTTATGCGCGTGGTCGCGGAACGTGGTCATGAGGACAAGACCCAAACAGGAAACTTGTACTCACTAGCCCTTTTGGGCTTCGACGCTTCGCTGTGTCAAGGTTTAAAGAGTCGAAAGACTCGACGCTCTGGTAGCGCTAAGTCGCGAAGAGAAAAAGGATGCCATACTTGTTCGGCCTGTGGTCATGACCCACGATCACATGGAGGTGGACAAGGAAGGAACTAGCCTATGCTAAACCCCCGTAGGTATTTTCGGGGATTCTGATCCTCGAGAATTCACCGAATTTTTTTTATTTTTGTAGTGGGTATGTGACAAATTGGTATCAGAGCATGGTTACAACACTCGGCCTGCTTGGGTTCATGAACGATTTGCACAGAAGCTCTGTTCGAAACACTCCTAAAATGAGTAACCCTCTTAATTCAAAAAGGTCAAAGTCTAAAATGAAAACCCGACTGTGTATGCATGCGAAAGAGTTATGAATTTTGCATGGGTTATAAAAATGTATCTAACTATTGACTAACAACCAGCGTTTGTCTTTGCACCCAAGCGGACGAATAGCCATGAGAATTTACAGACGCAGAGAATGGTGACTCACCATGAAGTGGGGGAACGCTCCCACAATAGAGACGAAGATTTTGACGAAATAAGGGCGGTAGGGACCCCTCCAGATCTAGTCGAGACTGTGAGGAGTCTCACGGTCGAATTACAAAGTTGTAAGGCTGACAATGAAAGGATGATGAAAGAACAAGAAAAGCAAATAGAAATTAACGCAGTTTTACTACAGAGTTTATCCGATCTACAAAGACAAATGCAACATGAACCTGAAACTCAGAAACATGGTCATATCAGTGGCCACACTAAGAGGAGAACCTCGGAAAAGGTCCACCCCAGAGGTAAAGGACAAGCGTTGGATGATTCTTCTAAAAAGGAAGCTGGCGATTCAGAAGGCTCTTCTAGCAGCAGAACCAATTCCTATTCCCGAAGGAAACAAAAGAAGAAAAATTCTTCCAAAGGTCGAAAATTCGAAGAATTCAGAAAATCCAAACCACCCTCCTTCTATGGTGAAATAAAGAAGGGAGAGGAAGCAGAGGCATGGCTTCTTGGACTAAAGAAGTATTTCAGAGTCCATGACTTTTCTGAAAATATGAAGGCCCGAGTGGCCACCTTCAACTTGAACAGAAAGGCTTCCATTTGGTGGGAAGACCTTAAGAATGTGAAAGGGGTTCGCGAAGAGGACCTGTCTTGGGAATGGTTTGAGAAGTACTTTTGAAAGAAGTATCTGTCAAAAAAACATTTCGACGAAAAGACTAAAGAGTTTTATGAACTCAAACTAGGAAAACTTACTATAGAAGAATATGTCAACAAATTCCTCGATTTGTTGAGGTATGTACCCTATATCAAGGCAAAAAAGGCAAAGGTGCAATGCTTCATCAGTGGACTACCTAAGGACTATCGAAATATAATTTAATTTGATGAGCCAAAGACCTTAGAAGGCACTATTCGAAAGGCAACCTACTGTCATGAACAGTTTAGGCATCGAGCAAAATCTCGCGAAGGATGGAAACAGAAGAATAGTTCAAGATTTCAGAAAAAGGGAATTAAATCCCTAGGATTTAAGAACTATAAGAAGAACCCAAGAATGAGCTTCCCAGCCCAAAGTATGCACCAACAAAACTTTCCCTCATCGGGCAGAAATAAAACTTTTGGACCTATACCAATGAAAGTGGATAACACAAAGAGAGAACCTCTGAAATGTTGGAGTTGCGGAGAAGAACATCTCCTGAGAGACTGTCCACACTGACAACAGAATAGTCGGAGGATTTATAACATCCAGGAAGCTACTACCGTCAATGATGTGGCCAGGAGTGTGCCACAAATTTATGTAGCCTTGGATAGTAACCAAGCTGACCACCAAGATTCATTGGTGGAAATAGAAGGTATGATTTTCAACCATCTAGTGTCTGTTTTGATTGACCCTGGTTCAAATTTGAGTTATATAGCCCCTAAAGTTGTTGATATGTGCAAACTACAACCACAAAAACATACCAATCCATGGTTGGTACAGTTAGCCACTGGCACCAAAAGGAGGATAGTAGAGGTCATACCATCCTGCTAGTTAATGTTGGGTGAATCCCCCACCCAAACAACCCTTAACATATTACCCCTGGGATCATATGATTTGTTGATTGGTATGGACTGGCTAGCTGCCCATAAATCTAGATTCAACTATTACCATAAAGCCTTAGAATGTGTAAGTAAAGAAGGGAAAAAGATAACCCTTCAAGGGATCCAAAAACCTGTCTCGGTGAGACAAATATCAGCTCTGCAAATGAGAAAGTATTGTTGAAAGGGTTGTTCCCTATATGCAATACAAGTGTTGAAAACAATTGAAGGTGACAAGCCAAGCCTTGAAGATCACCCTACCTTGAGAGAATACATAGATGTGTTTCTGGAAGAGGTACCGGGTCTACCTCCGAGAAGGGACATAGACTTCTCGATAGAATTTGCACCGGGAGTGGTGCCGGTGTCTAGGACACTCTACCGGATGAACACACGAGTTAGTTGAACTCAAGTTGCAATTAAAAGAAATGATGGATAAGGGCTATATTCAGCTCAACGTGTCTCCATGGGGAGCACCAGTCCTATTCATGAAAAAGAAGGAAAAAACCCTTAGACTGTGTATAGATTATAGGCAACTCAATAAGGTAACCATAAAGAACAAGTACCCCTTGCCCATGATCGATGACTTGTTCGATCAATTGGGGGGTGCATCTATTTTCTCAAAGATTGATTTGAGGTCGGGATACCATCAAGTCCGAATCAAGGGTGAAGACATCCATAAAACTGCCTTCCGAATGAGGTATGGTCACTATGAGTTTGTGGTGGTGCCATTTGGGTTGACCAATGCCCCTGCCACTTTTATGTGCTTAATGAACAATGTACTCAGCAAGTTCCTAGACAAATTTGTACTTGTTTTTATTTACGATATATTAATTTACTCCAAGAACAGAAAACAACATGAAGAACATCTTAGACTTGTGCTACAAGTGCTAAGAGAACATCAGCTCTATGCCAAATTCAACAAATGTGAATTCTTCTAGAAAGAAATACATTACTTAGGCCATGTTCTCTCTGAAGAAGGAGTAGCAGTAAAAACTGACAAAATTAGGTCTATCATGGAATGGCCTACCCCAAGGGATGTTTCGGACATCAGATCCTTTATGGGATTAGCAGGATACTATAGTAGATTTATAAAAGGATTCTCCAAGATGGGTTGTCCAATCACTACCCTCCAGAAGAAGGGTACAAAATTCCTGTGGACAAAGAAATGTGAAGAAAGATTTCAAACCTTGAAACATCTACTGACCCATGCACCCGTGATGAAGATCGTCGACCCAGAAGCTGACTTCCTCATGTGCACAGATTCCTGTAAGGAAGGGCCCGGAGGAGTCCTTATGCAGAAAGGAAGTGTGATCTGCTATGAATCCCAAAAATTGAATGAGCATGAAGTCAACTATGTGACCCATGATCTAGAACTAGCTGCCATAGTGCATGCCTTGAAAATGTGGAGGCATTACCTCCTGGGAATAAAATTTGTACTTATGACAGATCACTGTGGATTGCGATACATGTTTGATCAACCAAAGCTCAATGCTAGACAAGCTAGGTGGATGGACCTCCTTATCGAGTTTGATTTCAAAATCAAACACATTAAAGGAAAGGAAAATAGGGTGGCCGATGCCCTTAGCAGAAGTATGAAAACAATTCACCTGGCAGCGGTGAGCACCTATGAGACAGTTGTCAAGGAAAGAATTAGAAATGCACAAGAAACAAATCCCTTCGTCCAGACCGTGACCATGTACCTACAGCAAGAACCCGCAAAAGTAAAATATGAAGTCTACCAGATGACCGAAGGAGGTCTTCTCACTTACAGAAGCAAATTTTATATTCTAGATTGTGACGACTTGAAGAGGTTCATTATGGATGAACTACATAAAAGACCCTATTCTGGTCATCTAGGATACCAGAAGATGATCACTGCCACCAGGAAACAATTTTATTGGCCTGGATTGAAGAAAGACATAGCCGATTACTTGGCCAAATGCATAGAATGCCAACAGGTTAAAGTAGAACATCGACACCCAGTAGGATTATTGCAACCTTTACCAATCTCAGAATGGAAATGGGAAACCATCTCCATGGATTTCATCACTGGATTACCAACCTCAACCAAATAGAACGATGCCATTATGGTAGTGGTGGATAAATTGAGAAAGTCTGCTCATTTCATCCCTGTCAAATGAACTTGCAAAGAAATCGATATTGCCCAGGTATTCATGAAGGAGATATTCAGATTGCATGGTATGCCGAAAGAGATCATGTCTGACAGAGACACGAAATTTACTTCTAACTTTTGGAAATCACTGATGGTTGGTTTAGAGAACAAATTGTTGTTTAGCACCGCTTATCACCCTCAAACCGATGGACAGATAGAAAGAGTGAACCAAGTACTTGAGGACATGATAAGAATGCATGTAATGCATCAACCCAAGAAGTGGGAAGACTACCTGCCATTGGTAGAATTTGCCTACAACAACGGCTACCAAGCATCCTTGAAGATGAGTCCCTTCGAAGTCCTCTATGGTAGACCTTGTAACACTCCAGCCAGTTGGAGTAATCTCGTAAACAGGATTTCTTTTAGACCCAACATGTTGAAAGAAATGGAACAACAGGTGACTCAGATAAAACAAAACCTGAAGGTAACTCAAAACCGACAGAAAAGTTATGTCGACCAAAAGAGAACTCCAAGAGAGTTCAAAGCGGGAGATCATGTATATCTCAGAGTTAGGCCCAGGAAGAGTTCCCTGAAAATGGGAGCTTGTG
>JZKD02S1676067.1:60726-89575 GCA_000966675.3 Picea glauca
TCCCACAGTCAAAGCACATAATGTTTTCCATGTCTCATTATTGAAGAAATATGTACATGATGCTAACCATATAATTGATTGGTCTGTGATTCAGGTGGAACCGGAGGGAGAATTTATACCAGAACCCCAATGCATACTGTACAGAAAGGAAACCCCACTCTGGAACTGAACCATTGCACAGGTCAAGGTGCAGTGGAAACATTTTGGCCCAGATGAGGCTACATGGGAAATGGAGGATGCCATGAAACAAGCATATCTAATTTTGTTTGCACCTGTACATGCATGTCATGTTAATAGATTAGAACATCGAGGATGATGTTCCTTTAAGAGGGAGGGAATTGTAACACCCTGTTTCCCCCATTTTGTAAAAATAACTGTACTGGCCAAGAACTGTGGCAAACTCAGAAATGTGAATGTGTGATGTGAATGGACCTTGTGAAAAAGGTCGATGAATGTGAATAATATTATGAATATATATATTGCAGGATTGCTGAGAGGGGATATGCTAAAAAAGAGACCACGATCGTTGAAGAAAGGTGGTGGAAGGCACCTGGAATGGTGGCATTAACTTCCACCGAAACCAATACCATATTTGGACTTCACTGGCCCGGAGAACCAAGAGCGGCTCGCTGTCCCGAATTAAATGTCTCGCAGGCTGGTAGGTAGAGGGCTCCTCATCAGTAATGAGGGATGGGGGCAAACCTCCATCCGTAGAGTCCTCGGGCTTGACCACTGTGAGGAGAACCGTGCCACACGCAACCTCACCGGAACGGAGAAAAGGTAGGGAAGAGTGTGCAGACGAGAGATAGACGTGAGGGAGGAAGAACTCTATAGATATGCAGAGTGAGTGATAGAAGAGAAGAGGGAGAGTAACCCTCGTTCTCGGTCATTGGCAAACAGAGACGTAGTCTCACAACATCGTGGTCTCAGCTAGGGGGTGGCTAGTGGTAAATCCGTTGGGAGTCGGTGAGCCTACGGTTGGGTGGAAACGAGCACCCCTCTTAGCAATTGCATCACCTCTGGTGTTTTTCTGATAAGTGTTTTACTTCTTGCATCTTGAAATGTATATTCTGACATTTATGCTCATAAGCTGTGAAATTGTGAATGGTTTCAGTATAAGATTGTTTGTGTGGTGTTTTGATCTGAAATGGTAGTTGCATGCTTGTAATAGAAAAACTACGTATGGATTATGTTATAGATAGATTTGTATATATATGCAGATTGTATTGATTTGGACTTCAAGTCTGCTTTTGGGGAAATCTATGTCCTTATTCATCCCCAGGAATACCCGGAATAGATTTCTCCACAGAGATACCCTTCTTAGACAGCTTACCAAGAACCTGGGAAAAGGATTTGAAGGCGCAAGTCTTAGTAACCCTGTATGAGGAAGAATGATCCTCTTGAAATCCTGAAATAGCAATGTAGGTATAGGTATCAATCGATGGACGAGATCCTGTCGGAAGATCTCTGGTCATTCATGACCGTTAGGTTGGAGGAAGAAACGAGGGCGTTACATGCCTTAACCCTTTTCCTTTATATTCGTGAGTAGCAAAGAAATCGGGATCGTAGATCCCCAATGTCCATGGGAGTATCTAGACCGTTGGTTTTTCTACATCCAGGAAGTAGTGGGAGAGTGCATAGTGCAGGATAGATCTGAGCCATCATATCTTAGTTAGAAAACCCATTAGCCGTTGCATCTGTCAGGAGATGCATGAGGGTTAAGCCCTCATGAACAGGGGCAAAAATCTCGAAAGAGGAGTCGATATCGGGGATTTGGATTTCGGGATTCTGGAAGTCTTGATGACAAGAGATCAAGACACTCCATGGTAAAAGTCTTGAAATAGATCTGGACCATCTGATCTAGGGAGGACACTTGTCGCAAGATTGCCCATTCTGGGGATTTTGAAATTGAGAATTCAAGAGTCCTGTTGACAAGAGGTCAGGCTCTTGTATTGATAAGTCCCGAAGGGAATAAGACTGTGGTCTTATGAGAAGTGGTCATATTGGCCAAGGCATAGCTCAGGGGGCTAATTGTTGATCGAATCATGTTTGGCACTTCGGCATTTCGGTACCCGGAATACCGAAGGGCATATTCCCCTTATTCTTGCAATTCCCAAAATCTTGACTTGTAAACTCCCGAAATGGCAGTGTGTGTTTAAGTCTTGATTAATGGACGAGATCCTCTCAGAGGATCCAAGGTCGGTAACAACCGTTAGATGTGGGGAAGGAATGTGGATGATAGTACCTCGACCCCTCTCTGCCTTTGCAAAGTAATGCACAAACATGATCCTTTCGGAGGATCCAATGTCTGTAATGACCGTTAGATTTGAGGAAGAGACATAAGCATTAATGCCATGACCCTTTTTATCCTTGCAAGAAATAAAGAAATTAGGATCGTAGACCCCATGATCCATGGAAGCACTTGGACCACCCATCGGAGGGACACATGGCTGCCGGTCGACGTTTCAGTGTTTCGGCACCCAGGAAACCAAAGGGAAAGAACCCTTGTCTTTGCAAGTCGCGAAATCTCGATCACCAAAACCCCAAAATGGCATGAGGTTTGAATGAGATTAAGGAAATACGGGATTTGATCATGATCGTTGATCATCCCAAAAAGATCACGATCGTTGATCTTGGCTGAAGGTCGCTGCTGTCCATTAGAGGGACACGTGGCTGCCAGTCGACGTTGTGGCATTTCGGCATTCGGGAAACCAACAGGCAAGAAACCTTGCCTTCTCAAATCGTGAAATCCCGATACCCAAAACCTCGATGCGCTCTGTATTAGAGAAGAGAAGTCCTGAAGGAATCTGGACCATCCATCAAGGGAGATGCATGGTGAGCGGTCAGAGTTCAGGGAAAGTCTCGAAATCCTATGGACCGTTGGATCCACACTATCAAGGACCGTTGATCTCCTACACGGATCCCCATACCGAAATTTGGAGATTTTCATGACATGATTTTTTGGGATCGTTGCATCTCGAACCCCCGGGCATTGAAATCTCAAAAGGATCCAAACCGTTGGATCAGGGGAGGCTTACATCTGTTGATATCCCTTTGGAGGGAAACTTGGGAGACTTCGTGGTTTTAGGGGATTTGAATGGGAAAGGAAGAAGTCATGCATCGCGATTTCCCAAATTGCAAAAGGCCGGTAAGGGCTTTGTTGGTTTAGGCACGTGGTCGCAGAACATGGTCACGAGGACAAGACCTAAACATGAAACTTGTACTCGCTAGCCCTTTCAGGGTTCGGCGCTTCACTGTGTCAAGGTTTACAGAGTCGAAAGACTCGACGCTCTGGTAGCGCTGAGTCGCGAAGTGAAAAAGGACACCATTCTTGTTTGGCCTGTGGTCGTGACACACGATCACATGGAGGTGGACAAGGAAGGAACTAGCCTATGCTAGACCCCCGTAGGTATTTTTGGGGATTATGATCCTCGAGAATTCGGTGAAATTTTTTGATTCCGTAGTGGGTATGTGACATCTGGTTACCCCAATTCTGGTTGCCCCCAGCAGGTTGGTTTTGTTGGGGTTTATTTCCCCCTGGTCATGGGTTATTATTGTTTCAGTTTTTTCCTTTCCTTTTGTCATTATTTGACTAATGGGATGGATTTTCCATATTTAACTATTCAAAATTATGAAACTGCTGAATGGGAGAGGGCTGAACAAAGTTAACACTGATGTGTGGTTGTCCTTGTGGAGGAGAAACCGGTTGTGGAGGACCAAGAAATGGAAAATACATATTGTTTTGTGGCAACGATCTGTAGGGTGCATAGGAAGGCGTAGCGCTTTCACTAGTGCCCAAGTTATAAGCTGAGGTAGAAGGGGCACCTGAACTTGGTTGAGAAGTCGGGCGCATGATGGGTGCCGACAAGGGTCCACTCATGGGTGGAGGGAGAGCAATAGGATATGGCTCTTGGTAAAGGGGAGGAAGGTAATAAGATGACCCTCCATATATCAGTTGATATTGGGGTGTACCATACATAGGTGGTGGTTGGATATACATATTGCGGTGTGTTGTGGTACCAATCAATTGTCCTGGCCAAATGGTACGGGTCTTGGTGAATAAGGTATTATTGTGTATAAGTAACCCGACTGAGCATAAATGAGGTCGTACTGTTGAGCCTTGCTGATGGATTCCTCTTCGGTTTGGGCGAAGGTGGATGCCACATCTTTGGAAAGTATAGAGACAAGTGATTTGAGAAACCAATCGAGACATTGTTCTTTGGTGGTTTCTTTTTTACATAAACTACGTCTTCGACACCATTCATGAATGTGGTCGACAATATGTGTAGTCGAGATTTGTTTGCACTCAGAGAGCAGTTAGAGACCAGTGTCATGACGAACTGTTAGTTGAAAGAAGGCAAAGAATGCTTTGGCAAAGGATTCAAAAGTCACATGGGACCTTGATTTTTTGTCCACATACCATTTGGCTGATGGACCAGTGAGTGTGCGTTGAAATAACCTCAAGTGGATGGAGTCATCCATGATGTTGTTTGAGGAGCACCATAAGTGGAATTGTAATATCTCTCAGTAGTGCCCTAGTTATATTATAAATTGTAAATCATGTATTGTAGGCTGGTGAGCTGAGTATTGATAAGTTGATAGGCTTATGTGTTCATTAGGCTAGAGAGCCTAAGTGTTAAAGGCTATGAGCCTACTTTTGTATATGTAATATGCAGAACATTAATAAAGATTAAACATCACTGCGTGCAGATCAACCACGAAGAAAAAGTGATGGCAGACTAAGCTTCCACAATATGGGTAAGGAAAAGGGGCTGAAAGGTTGGAAAGAGAGGCTAAGTGTTGAGCCTAGGGGCTAATCTTAGGGGCTTAAGTCCTTGGAAATAATAATTTATTATTATTCCAAAAGCTATGTGAAATGTATGTTTTTATCCTAAGTTCCTGGAAGGGGGAACGTGTGAAAAAGGGAAAGCATGCTGATGGAGCACATGAATCCTCATGGGCGACATGTGTCGACCCAGGTACATGCAATTTAATGCGAGAATTGAGTCGTGATGGGGGTTTGTCCCCCATTCTGTGGTCCAGTGTCTGAACTGAGGGATCTCTACGGTTGAGTTATGTAAGCCTCACGTAGCTCTGAAACATGAAGCGTGTGATGTATTCTTGAGAAGCTGATACACCCTCTGCTTGAACCGTCAACTTTGTGTTCGACCTTTGCGTGAATTTCTTGTCACGCATCCTACAAACAGGTGTTATATGAACCATGCTGTGTTTTAGTGACCTGTTTCCGTTTCCTGTTTCCACACCTTGTTTTTCCTGTTGCTGTTGTCACCCATGAGTTAGAAAAAAGTTGTCACCGTTGCTGTCACCCTGAACTTGCAGGAATTGATTTGGAAACTAGTGGAAGAACTGGCTTGTCAGGCCCGTGGTAGAAGAGGCAGGTTGTTAGGCCCCTGAGAAACCCTCTCCAGGTGAGAGAGTCTACTGGGAAGTGGTTTTCTTCTAGAGTGAGTCCAGCACCATCTATGAAGCTCTAAGAATTCTTGATCCAGCCTGTTGCCGAGGCCCAGAGGGGAGGTGAAGCACCGATGGACTGTTCTTGTGAAGGTGTGTACTTCCAGGTGAAATAGGTATGTGGGGAATGAGAGTCCGCAAGTAGTGGGCGTAAGAAATCTCTTGGAGAGAAACCTTTTGATTGATCTGTGCAGTTTTCCTATAACCTTAGCCTAGTCTAGGATTCCCTTTCCTTGGGTGGAGCTTAGTCCCAGCTCGGGGGTGACCCACTGTTGAGCATGATGAGCAGTGAGGTCTATGGCTAGGAGGTTCATGGAAGGTCTACACGTAGTTGGTGGAGTTACTTTAGTTTCAAAGATAAGTATATGCATGTGTTTAATTTCAATTAAAATGCATGTCTGTGATGCTTGCAATATTATCATGTATTCCATTGCGATGATGTTTACTGTTGCTTCCATTAATTATGTATGTTAGCAGTGATTATATGTTTACTCTGTTAAGCCATTTAACTTCAATTAAATGCACACTACATAAGTATGAGAATGTTTCCGCGTAGTAGCGTTGCCTAGGAAGTGGAGTTATGGCCGGGGACATTACAATATGGTATCAAAGCCCAAGTTTTCAACGCTAATCCTAGATGGGCCAGATAAGTGGTCTTGGACCTAAGGTTTCGAGAGGAGATTGTGTATGGAGGACCAATTTCGAACCTTAGAATGTTTCTGAGTGCCAACGAGTTACTTGGTCATGTACAAAGCTCAGGATAAGTGGTGGTAGAATAAAACTGCAGCCGGTGTGGTATTTGACCACATAGAGAGAGAGGGTGATCAACACTTGGGGTGTTGGAGCCGTAGGATCTATTCGGAAAGAAGGGAAAAACCTTTATGACCGTTAGATCCAGAGAAGGTGCTGGGAGGATATCCGAGAAGCCTTTCGGGAGTTCGGTTGTTGGGAAAAGTGGAGTGCGCTGAGGAAAAAACCCCCTAAACCCAAAACTCTGAAGTCCCGAGAAGATCTACACTGTAGATCTGAGAAAAATATCTCGACCATTGGATCAAGCAGAAGAGAAGAGGGTAATTTTGAGAGTTTGACTGTCGGGAGAAGTAGGATGTGCTGATGCACAAACTCCCGAAGCTTGAAATCATGAAATCCCAAATAGCTGAAGTAATGGGTCGGGTTGATGTCACTTGGATGGATGTGGACCCATGGGATGTGTGCCACATGCCAGTGGGCCTCAAAGGAAAAGTAGGCGCAGTGGGACCAGATGGCGTCAGCTGAGGTAACGTGGACCTTCTTAAGTACACCACGTGTCACCAACCGGGTTGGTGACAACTATGTTGTGGGGCTGGTGGCTAGAAAGGTTGGAAGTTTGGAAGTCGAGATTTGGAGAGGGAAGCAAGTGTGAGAGCCTCTAGGACCAAAATCCCGAAACCCCGAAACCCAAAACCCCGAAATCTGATTAGAGAACCTTGAGAACTAGTGCTTAGCCATAACCATGGTCATGTGGGTGGGAGAACTGAGAGAAAGGGGCTAAGGCCCGAGTGCACTACAGAGTCGAGTAGAGCTTGGAAAATTTATTGAAACTGAACGTTTTCTTGAATCAAGTTGTTTATGAATGTTGTGGGATTTGTTAAGGAAAAATGACCTGAAAAATTCTAGTTGTATGGACGTTGTGTTTGCAGAAGTTTAATGAGTGCCATAACCGTTTAGAGTTACCACAGAGGGCAATGAAATGGGGAAAACACAGAATGCTTCCAGTTCAGAGAACAAAACTAAAGGGATGGATGTTCATTTGGGAGTTGAAGGATCGAACTCCAATGTCCATGGAGAAGAGATAGATAAGGAAGGAAACATAAAGAAGATCATTGAAGGATTCCAGAAAGATTCCCAAACTCACCGAGAAGATAGCAGAAAGCTCAGAAAAGCTCAAGAAAAACAAGGAGAATTCAACATAAAGTTGTTAAAGAGTTTGGAGAGAATAGAAAAGAAGTTGGATAAGGAGAGTGACTTGAGTAGAACATGGAGTCACTAGAATTCTGAGGGAAGAAGGTCAAGGAGTGTGGGTAGACACCATCATCACTCCCAAGGTCGCTCTAAGAGAAAGACACACAGTAGTTCAAGCCCATTTTCTGCCAAAAAGAACAGGAGATCTGGAGTGGATGAAATGAAGGGAGAAATGAATAAGATTAAACCTCCTACATTTTATGGAGAACATCAGAAGGAGGAAGATGTCGAAACATGGTTGCTTGGTATGAGGAAATAATTCCAGCTACAGAATTATTCCTCTCATGCGGAAGGAAGAATTGCGATGTATCAATTGAAAGGAGAAGCATCTATGTGGTGGGATCAACTTGTGTAGGTGAAACACATTAGAGAGAAAGATATCACTTGGAAGGAATTCAAGAGGTATTTCTAGAAGAAGCATTTGACTAAGAGATATTATGATAGAAAGATGAAAGAGTTCTTTGAACTCAAGCTAGGCATCATGACCATTGATGAGTATGAATGCAGGTTTTTGGAATTGTTGAAGTATGTTCCGTTCATCAAAGAGGAGACTGTCAAGATTCAAAGGTATTTGAGTGTATTGCCATCTTCCATTGGGGACAAGATCTAGTATGATGACCCTAGGACCATGGAAGAAATGATAAGAAGAGAGAAATACTTATATAAGTACCAAAGAGAAAATCATACCCTTTGAAAGGCTTGGGATGACCAGAGGAAGTTCAGGAAAGAACAGAGGCATAAGGGAAACAAACCTCCTTTTTTCAGAAACAATCTTCAAGGACAACTATCATTTAGAGAGTCAAGAATGGCTTAAGTAGGGGAACAAAGGCCAAGAAAGATGCCCATCTAGTGTTGGGGCTATCAGGGAAACCATAAGTATAGAGCTTGTCCCCACAAAAATGTCAAAGTGAGAGCTATCCATAATGTTCAACAAACTGAAATAGTGGAGGACATGGGTAGTAGAATTCCAAGGATCTATGCAGCCCTGGACAACACGCAAACTGAATTTCAGTCACACATGATTGAAGTAGAAGGTATGATCAACAACCAACCATTTAATATTTTAATTGATTTAGGGGCTAGCCATAGTTATGTAGATCCTAGAGTGGTGAACAATTTGCATTTGTCGAGAAGAAAACATGAAAAGTCTTGGTTAGTGCAGTTGGCTATAGGAACCAAGAGAAAAGTCACTAAGTTAGTTAAGTCATGTCTAGTGGATATGAGGGGACTGAGGACAAAGGATGAATTGAATATTATGCCTTTAGGTTCTTATGACTGTCTAATTGGGATGGACTGGTTGGACCAGCACCATGCCATCTTGGACTGTTGTAACAAGGCATTCACTTGCATGAATGAGGAAGAGAATTAGAAAACAGTCCAAGGAATTCCCAGAGCTGTTGCTATTAGAGAAATCTCAGCAATGCAGCTGAAAAAGTGCTACAGAAAAGGTTGTAAATTATTTGCAGCCCATGTGGAGGAAACACCTTAGGATAAGGTGTCAAGTATTGGAGATCATGCAGTACTAAAATATTTTGAAGATGTATTTCAAGAGGTACCCGAATTACCCCCGAAGAGAGATATTGATTTCTCTGTAAATTTGATGTCTGGAGCAGCTCCAGTGTCGAAATATCCTTACAGAATGAGTACGCCAGAGCTGAAAGAGTTGCAATTGCAACTTGAAGAGCTTCTAAAGAAGGGGTACATATGCCCAAGTGTGTCACCTTGGGGAGCCCCAGTCCTATTCGTGAAGAAAGGGGACGAAATGTTGATATTGTGTGTCGTTTTGAGACAATTAAACAAAGTGACTGTAAAGAACAAGTATCCTTTGCCAAGGATTGATGACCTCCTCGATTAGTTGAAGGATGAGAATATATTTTTGAAGATATACCTCAGGTTGGGATATCACCAAGTAAGGATAAAGGAAGAAGACATCAACAAGACCACCTTTATAACAAGGTATGGTCATTACGAGTTCACAGTGGTGTCGTTTGGGTTGTCGAATGCACCCGTTGTTTTTATGTGTCTGATGAATTGTGTATTCAGGGACTATATAGAAAAGTTTGTCATAGTCTTCCTGGATGACATTCTGGTGTATTCCAAGTTGGAGGAACAACATGAGCAACATTTGAAGATGGTGTTGCAGGTGCTAAGAGAGCACCAACTGTATGCCAAGTTGAGAAAGTTCTCTTTTTATCAGGAGCATATCCATTACTTGGGACATATTATCTCGAAGGATGAGATAGTTGTAGATCCTGAGAAGATTTAGGCCATTGGAGTATGGTCAGCTCTAAGGAACATGATAGAAGTCAGATCCTTCATGGAATTAGCTAGTTATTACAGAAGGTTTATCATAGGGTTCTCGAGGATAGCTCACCCTATCACTTCCTTGCAAAGGAAGGAGAAGAAGTTTCAGTGGACAGAGGATTGTGAGAAAATATTTCAGCAATTGAAGAAACTATTAACCAGTGCTCCAATCTCAAGGATTGCATATCCAAATGAAGAATTCATGGTGTGCATTGATGCATGCAAAGAAGGGCTAGGAGGAGTCCTCAGTTAGAATGGATTCATAATTTGTTATGAATCCAAAAAGTTGAAAGAGAATGAAAGGGACTATGCCACTCATGAATTGGAGTTGGAATCCATAGTACACACTCTAAAGAAGTGGAGGCATTACCTCATGGGAAGGAGGTTTGAACCGAGAACAGACCATAATGGTCTGAAGTACCTCTTTGATCAGCCAACCTTGAATGCTAGGCAGAGTAGGTGGCTGGAGTTTCTGTGTGAGTATGATTTTGATATCAAGCATATCAAAGGGAAGGAGAATAAAGTGGTTGATGCACTCAGCAGGAGAGTACACAAATTACATGCTACAACCATTAGCATGTACCGATATGATATAAAGGGCAAAATTTTGGAATCTGCAAATGCAGATTTGCAGTACATGGAATGGGTAGCAAAACTACAGCAAGGTGAGATGCCACAGAAAGTGGAAAATTATAAAGTGGAAATTGACGAAACACTTCAGTATAAAAATAGAATTAATGTACCTAATGTCTAGGATTTGACACGTATGATTTTGCATGAAATGAATAATGTGCCTTATGTAGGGCACCCTGGATATCAGAAAACCGTGGCAGCAGTCAAGAGCCATTACTTTTGGCCAGATATGAAGAAAGATATTGTTGGATACATTTCTATATGTATGGAGTGCCAGAAGGTTAAAGCTGAGCATAGGCACCCAGCAGGGTTGCTGCAACCTTTACCCATTCTTGAGTGGAAGTGGGAAGCGGTGACAATGGAATTTATCACAGGATTTCCCAGAACAGACAAGAAAAATGATTCAATTATGGCGATGATGGAAAAGATTATGAAAGGTGCCCATTTCATTCCATTAAAGACTACTAACAAGGAAATGGATGTTGCCAACATATTTGTGAAGGAAATAGCACAATTGCATGAAATCCCTAAGACAATTATGTTTGACAGAGACCCGAAATTTACCTCAAATTTCTGGAAGGGGTTGTTCAAAGAATTTGGAATGAATCTGAAATTTAGCACAACTTATCATCTCGAGTCTTATGGACAGACAGAGAGGGTGAACATAGTAATATAAGACATACTGAGGATGTATGTGATGGACAAACCATAGAAATGGGAATACTACCTGCATATGGTAGAATTCGCCTACAACAATGGGTATCAAGCATCGTTGAAGATGATCCCATTTGAATCACTTTATGGCAGAAAGTGCAATACTCCAATAAGCTGGGATAATCCAACTAATAGGGCAGTAATTGGACCAAAGTTGCTCAAGGAAATGGAAGAACAAATTCTAAAAATTAAGCAGAATTTAAAGGTTGCCCAAGATAGCTAGAAACGTTATGCTGATAAGAACAAAATCCACAGAGAGTTGAAAGTGGGTGATCATGTTTTCCTGAAAGTAAAAGCCAATAGAAGTTCCCTGAAGCTGGGAAACTGTGCCAAGTTGGCAGCCTAATTTCGTGGGTCATTTGAAATCCTATAATGGATTGGTCCAGTTGCATATATGCTTGCATTACCTGCATCCATGACTGTACATAATGTGTTTCATGTTTCATTTCTTAAGAAATATATACTTGATGCTAATCATTTAATTGATTGGAATGTGATTCAGGTGGAACAAGAAGGTGTCCTGCAAGTGCATCCTGTGTGCATATTGGACTGGAAAATAAAACAACTCAGGAATTGAGCCATAGGGCTTGTAAAGGTCTAGTGGACCTAGTAGGGTCCAAAGGACGTGACTTGGGAACATGAAGATATTATGTGGGGAGAATACATGCATCTTTTTGAATATTTTGAATTTTTTTTTTGATGTTGGGTAAAGAGTTGCACTGAGGACAATGCAAAAATAAGGGGAGGGGATTGTAATATCCCCCGGTAGTGTCCCAATTATATTATGAATTGTAATCATGTTTATGAATTGTAAATCATGTATTGTAGGATGGTGAGCCGAGTATTGATAAGCTGATAGGCTTATGTGTTTATTAGGCTGGAGAGCCTAAGTTTTAAAGGCCAAGAGCCTGTTTTTGTATATGTAATATGAAAAACATTAATAAAGATTAAACATCACTGTGTGTAGACCGACCATGAAGAAAGAGTGACGAGGGACTAAGCTTCCACAAGATGGGTAGGGAAAAGGGGCTGAAAGGTTGGAAAGAGAAGCTAAGTGTTGAGCCTAGGGGCTAAGCTTAGGGGCTTAAGTCCTTGGGAATAATAATTTATTATTATTATAAAAGATATGTGAAATGTATGTTTTTATCCTAAGTCCCTGGAAGGGGAAACATGTGCAAAAGGGAACGCATGATGATGGAGCACATGCAACCTCATGGGCGACATGTGTCAGGACATGACATGAAATTTAACACAAGAATTGAGTCGTGATGGGGGTTCGTCCGCCATTCTACGGTCTGTTGTCTGACTCGAGGGATCTCTGCATCTGAGTTATGTAAACCTCCCGCAGCTCTGAAACACGAAGCCTGTGATGTATTCTTGAGAAGCCGATACACCCTTTGTCTGAATTGTCGAGTTTGTGTTTGACCTCTATGTGAATTTATTGTCACGCATCCTGCAAACGGGTGTTATCCGAACTGTGCTGTGTTTTAGTGACCTGCTATCATTTCCTGTTTCCACACCCCGTTTTTCTTGTTGTTGCTGTCACTCCTGAGTTAGCCAAAAGCTTTCGTCATTTCTGTCATCCTGAACTTGTGGGAATTGATTTGGAAATTGGTGGAAGAACTAGGTTGTCAAGCCTGTGGTAGAAGATGCAGGTTATCAGGCCTCTGAGAAACCCTCTCCAGGTGAGAGAGTATGTTGGGAAGTGGTTTTCTTCTAGAGTGAGTCCAGCACTAGCTATGGAGCTCTGAGAATTCCTGATCTAGCCTGTTGTCGAGGCCCAAAGGGGAGGTGAAGCACCAATGGACTGTGCTTGTGAAGGTGTATACTCCCGAGCAGAACAAACATGTGGGGAATGAGAGTTCATGAGTAGTGGGCATAAGAAGGCTCATGAAGATAAACCTTCCAATTTCTCTATGCAGTTTTCCTGTAACCTCATCCTAGTCTAGGATTCCCTTGCCTTGGGAGGAGCTTAGTCCTAGCTCGGGGGTTACCCACTGTTGAGCATGATGAGAAATGAGGTCTAAGGATGGGAGGTTCGTGGAGGGTCTACACGTGGTTGGTGGAGTTACTTCAGTTTCAAAGATAAGTATATGCACGTGTTTAATTTCAATTAAAATGCATGTATGTGATGCTTGCAATATTATCATGTATTCTGTTGCGATGATGTTTACTGTTGCTTCCATTAATTCTGTATGTTAGCAATAATTATATGTTTACTTTGTTAATCCATTTAACTTCATTTAAATGCACACTACATAAGTATGAGAATTGTTTTGCGTAGTAGCATTGCCTGGAAAGTGGAGTGATGGTCGTGGACGTTGCAGGAAGGTCATGACATGGTTGGCAATATCTTCCCATGATTTTCCTTCGAATTTTGGAATATCTGAAGGTAGTTTTGTAGGCATAGTGGGCCATGTGGGGTCATGCAATATAGGGTCATTCGTAAGTTTAATCAAATCAGGGATGTTGAGGGATGCCAAATATGGCAGGGGGGGTGGTGGAGGATTAGTTCCATCCATGGCTGTACTTCTCTTTTGAGAGGAATTTTTCCCCTCGCCTCCTTGTGAAGGAGAGCTAGTGGATGGCTGGCCTTGGGAATTGGACCCAAGTAAAGTGGAACCAAGAAAAGATGATCTCAAAATAGTATCACTCATAGGGGTGTGAGATGGTTGAGCCAATGAGTTGGAAAGACTAGGAACTTCTCCTAGAATAGGAGGGAGGTTCTGAAAGCGTCTGGAACAATGGGGATTTTGGGGGTCCCCTATGATGTCCGACTAGCAAAGTTGATGTGTGAAAATAGTGATAAGAGCAATAAATGAACAAGAGACTTATGTAATTTGGACCTTCACAATATAACTCACAATTGCATGTAATACAATGAGTATCATACATAAATCATAAATAAGCATACATGTGGGTAGGTGGATTTTGCTTGCGTGGGAGAACAAAGAAAAAAAATGCTCGTGTCCTAAAAAGACGTATCGTCCTTTCTTTCAAATAACACTGGACCTTCCAAGAGAACTCAAGAGTGGGGTCTGAAGCCACTGGAAGAGGAGCTAGTGAAGGATGAAATAATCAATTATAATGACCGGTAGAGGGTGCATATCCCAAAAGAGCGGGCAATATTTCCCAATAGCCACACAAAATCTGATCAAGGTGCAATTGCAACCTACAATTGGCACCCGGGTAGATGTCCTAAATTTGGCCACTAGGTACCTTTGTCAAAGTGTGACATTTAGATTTTCGGCCTCAGAAATGGGTCACGGGCTGGATCCCTTCCAAGATTTGGGAGACTCTATGGGGGACACACAGACAAACTGGACCTCGACCTTTGATCCTTCACGGGTATCTCTCTGCCTTATGGTGTTAGGAACACTTGACTTGGAGGATTCTAAAGTTCCCTATTTTTCAACTTCTAATGTTTGAAAATGTGAGAACCAGAAAACAAGGGTTTATTTGGATGCCTACCCCCAAGATCCTACCTAGACTAAAAAAATTCTTTTGGCACCTCCTGTGGAGGAAATCTTAGTGACTTCTTAGAATTTTTTTAGATGTGGTTGGTTGAGAGATTAGGGGTGTGAACCAATCTTGTTTGAATTAAGTGGGTGTGGATAGTTTCTTCAAGAAATAGTGGGATGTTTCAAAACTACTTTGGAGAAAACCTACCTCAACCTCCACAATTCAAGATGAAATTATGTGAGTGAGGAGTGACTTTGTGTGTGAGCAAGTGAACAAATGTGCAATTTTTTTAATAAGTTAGGAATGAATTTTCAACATGTGGACTTCCTGTGGTCCTTACAAATATTGGTTACCTATCTTACTAGATGTCATTGGTACAACCTTGCGGAATTTTAAAATCCCTAAAGAACTAGCATGTGGACATATGGGTCCTTACCAATCCTTTAAACTCCCTAATGTTGTTGACTCTAAGAAAGATTTGAAAAACTATCCTATATTGCAAACATGTGGGAATGTATGAGACAATTACTTTGATCTTTAAACTCTCCTAGTGATGTAACTTAAGAAAGTAATTCTTTAAGAAAATATCCTATATTTGCAACATGTGGTCATGTATGGGCCCTTACAAGTTTAAGATGTTTTCAAAAAGAAACTAAGAGGATCCCTAGGGGGGATTTGTCCTCTCCTAAAGATTTTGTTAGGGGAGATGAAATGTCCCCTCAATCACCTTTCTGATTCTCAATATCGCTCTATGGTGCGAGAGAAGAGCATACTTAATGATTAAAGCTTATTTATGGTCCCAATGCAAGTGTTTTTATATGTGATAGCAAAGAATCTCAACTTAATTTTTACAAATCAAACAAGCCATCCATGTGGTAACCAAAAGCAAAAGAGAAGAAATATGGTTCTTTTTACGCCCTAAGTGCCTATGTTTGACTAACCTTTCATGTGGGAAAGGAGTCTAAGTGGAGTGCATTTACAAATTTCATAAAAGAAATATCTTGAAGGCTAGGGGCCTTCAAATCATCACAAAAACTCTTACAATTTTGAAACTTTGGACAGATCCCCGGTTTACAGTTCAGACAGATGCACAGTGGGCGCACAGTGTGCAGAATGCACAGAGAACATAAGACCTTTTGGCGCATAGTGCGCAGAATGCGTAGAGAATAGAAGTGTTTTGGGCGCATAATGCTCTAAATGCATGTCTGTGGGTTGAAATACCCACACACATTCTGATATGCATTGGGAGGAAAATTTTGAGTGGAATTCTCCTCCTCCAGCTCCAAACTTAGATCTTGACACGTAAGGCTAGGCCGGTTATGGTTCCTGCAAGGAAAATGGGTCAAAAAGAAGTGCTCTAAAATCCAAAATAGGAAGGAAATTGATACCTTGTCCCCAGTATGGTCACCAATCTGTTGTGTCTATTTTGTCACTTGGGTGAGAAAAACAAGGGCACTTACAAGTCTAGTTGGGCTTGCTAGACAAGAGAAAGGTTAGTGCATGAGTTATATAATCCAAGAACATGAAATAAACAAACAAATAAACTAAAAACAACTAAGGAAATAAAACTAGAATGCATAAGAAACTTTGAACCAAAATCAATCAACCAAATGACCAAGATTATGCCACCAATGGATAATTATATTAGTTGGAAAAAAACCATAGATAAAGGAGGACTTATGGATCCCCTCTTCCTCCTTGGGAGGGTTCTTGAGTTCCCTATTGAAGAGCTCTTCTTACAATGATAAACAAGAAAGAAAATGGTGAAGAAATCCAAGCCTATTCCCTCAAGAGGCGAGTGGAATGGCCTATTGGAATGTTGCTAGAATGCTTCAAGGAGAAAAGAGGATTCTCAAGGGAGGATTGAGGCAACATAACAACACTATAGAAATATTAAATTCTTAGTGCACCCATGGCCTCCATTTATATCATTCTTACAAGGCATTATTCAATTAGTTCTTGGTGTGAACAAGGGGCCCTTTAGGGTACCCTTTGGTCCTTGACCAGCCCCCCATTCAGATTCAGCTCATATTTGAGGGTCAAATCAAGTTGGGAGCTAGTCCATAAGTGGTTGAGGGGCCAACAAGAACCATAAATGTATCATTCACAGGAGTGCACAAATTTTATCGTACACAGTCGTGCATATGGCGCATTGTGCACTCTATGAGCTTCTTTGGCCCGCGCACTGTGCACACACTTCCTTTAGTGATTCACCGCATGTAAATTTTTGTCCAGTTGTATAGTTTTTACCTGTTGGAAATTCATTTTTGGTGCTACAGGTGAACTAATAGGTGTTTGGAACTACTGTATTTCTATAATCATTTGCATGCAATGTTGCAGACATAATTTCAGTGATAACAACCCTTGTTAATTTAGGACCTGTTTGTCTTCCTAATCATATTCTCCCTGCTTCTTCGTGTTCTCTCTTAGATAGAATTCCCCTCTCGACCCTTAGATAAATCCAGGCGACTTCCAATGTTCCACTATGATCATTTTCTCTTTCAACCTCTGTGGGTTTGCGGGACCCACAAAAATCGCATCCTTCAACTTACTCCTTAAGCAGGTAAAGCCTGATATTGTATTTCTTCAGGAAACCTTGGTGGATTACGTGAAGGATAAATCTATTTTTCTTCAATGTTTACTGATGTGGAACTGTGTTGCACTGGACCCTAATGGTCGCTCGGGTGGTTTATTGTCTAGATGGAACCCTACATCTGCTGAGATGTGTGCATTTGGCACCAATGCAGGTATTTTGTTGGAGGGTAGATTCAAGGACTCTGTCGATAGGGTGAAACTTCTCAAATGTTATGCTCCTTTCAAAGAAATATAATTTTTCTTGCAACCTCTTATGGAATGTGTATTATTGGGAGAAGACGGTCCTATAATAGGTGGTGATCTAAATTTTACATTTTATTCTTGAGAGGTTTGGGGGCCCATGGCTAGAAGAAACCTTCTACTCATTGTTGGGCTAGTGTATCTCCAATGAAGCCATTTGGCTCCCACATCGAGGAATGGTAGATCTGGGCCAGCTGGTATATCAAAAATATTGGATTGGTTCCTTGTTGATGAAAATTTTCTTGGTAGACAAAAAATGACTAGATCTTGGATTATTAATTCCACCTTGTCTGATCATAATCTGATTTGTTTACAATTGGAAAAGTCTACTCATAAAGTTTCCCCACCCTTTAAATTTAACAACACATGGCTTTATGATCCGGAATTTACTACTCTTGCTAGAAATACTTGGCGTTCAATGGCTAATTAGTTGGACAATTCACCTATCCTTCTACTGTGTACAAAACAGAGGAACCTAAAGAAAGAAGTTGTCCATTGGAAGTTATATAAAAAGAAGAAACTTCACATAGAGCTCCCTCTCATTTGTTGGCCCTTGACCAAGTTTTGAGAGATCCTTGGTCAAGTTGACCTATTTTGGACTTCGATAGCCTGTCGAAAATGAAGCAGAGATCACGTGATCTCGACCCCTTTTTACGTCCTTTTTTGGGATTTGGGAATATGTAACGGGAATGGGATGTCGGCCCATGGGTTTAGCCATATTTAAGCCTATTTTTGTAAAGTATAAATAAGTATCTAGGTGATGTAAGAAGATACCTAGAAGGTCAATAAGCTAAGTGCAAGTAAGGCTTGTAAGTGCTTTGTGCATACTGTAAGAGACTTGCAGAGTTAAGTGCAAGTGATTGTGACAGACTGTGGAAGGCTTTGTGTTGTAGCACAAGGAAGAAGGATCTAGCGAGCTACGTAGATCTTCTGTCCTATGTGGAGTAAGGGTTTTGAGGCTCTGTGCATGTAACCCATTGAAGAAGCTAATAAAGAAGAAGAGTTTGTAGCCCCAGGGTGGGGGTGAACCATGTATATGTTGTGTTGCTCTGCTTTGTGCGATGTGTTAATGTGTTATCTGCTAAGTGCTTGATGTAGATAGATGAATAGATCTATTTATGCTTTGTGCTAATGAATTATATGCATGTAGATCCGACCTTTGTGTATATTCTTAGTACTTGAATATGTCAGATCTGATCTATTTCTTTATGTTAAGTGCTTAGATACATTAGATTTGGGTGAATGTTGCGATGCTCTGCTTTCTCTGCTGAGTATATATTGGTTGAATAATGATGAATTAACGGTTCTAAGTGATCTATTAAGTATTATAATCACAGATCTGTGTCCCAGCTAAGGTTGTAGACACCTGAGTCCTACAGCCACCCTTGCCTCTACCTTGGGTGAGACTTCATTTGCTTCGCAGGTGTTGATGAAAGGGTTAGTAATGGTTTTGTTTGTGCATTGTTGTAGTGTTGAACCCTAGGTATGCCCCTATGCCAACAAATGGTTCCGTTTCCAGGACCTGAAACTGTGATTGCTGGGAATTGAGAAAGAATAAGCTTTGTACAAAGATTCGTTCTGAAATTGTGAAAAGCTCCGTGCGTAGATTTGTTTCTCTAGTGCGTAGTACTCTACTTAGTCCGTGAATCTATGTTCTCGAGGAAGAGGCATGATATGAATAAAATAAGTCAGATCTGAAGAAAATAAGTAATATCGGGAAGCTCTGTGCTCTGAGAAAGGTAAAAGTGAGAATTTATGATTAAAAGAGGTAAGATCCGAAAGCTCCGTGCTCTGATAAAGGTAAGAATAGTGAAAATTTTTAGATCTGAAAGGTCTGTACTCTGTAGGAGTAAGATAAGTGGAAATTTTTTCTTCAATAGTATGGATCTAGGTATGTTTGATAAAGTCTATCCTAGTTTGAAAACTAGGGTACTAGTACATGAAAGAAGATTTGATATGAGTAGATCTGATAAGAATAGTGAAAGATATGTTATACCTATGCATAGAAAGAATGTTTGGACTAACAAATGGATGCAGGAGCCTAGAAATAATTGTTTGTGGGTTATCTACCAAGATCCTAGGGTGCAATACAGGAAAGGTTGGGGATCATTTAGAAGAAAGCGAGGATTAAACCTTTGTTACAGTTGCAAAAAACGAGGACATCTTTCTAAGGAATGCCTTGGGAAAATACCTAGATGTCTTTGTTGTAAAGCTATGGACCATGAAGTATTGGATTGCCCTAGAATGATTGTTAAGTTTTAAAGAATGAATATGAACGAAGAGAACTCCAAGATAGATCCAGAAACTAAAATTATGACAGAACCCCAGAAAGAATCATAGAAAGTATTTCTACATATGAAATAAAACCTGAATGATAACCGACATATCATCTTATCAGAGGTCTTTAAAGAAAAAGAATACCTTGAAGCAAGAATAGAAGACTTCGACATTGACTGTGTTCTAGATGGGGAAACAAAGGTGAATATTATGACAGAAAGAACTTGGGAACTTTTAGGGAATCCTGCTATGACTCCTTCATTGGGAGGAATAGGTTTATTTAAGGGAAAGATAATAAACCTATGTGGAAAGCTTGCCCGGATACCTATGAATGCTAATGAAAATTCGACAGAGGAATATTTTGAGATTATTAAATTTATTGAGAACAACGCTCCATTTACTATGTTGCTCAGAAAACCATGGATTGAAAGATATCAGGCCATAAGAAAAGAAGAAGAAGAAGCTTTCAAGCAGCAGAAGCAAGACTTGAAAGAATTCATGACTAGAAGGATCACGCACTTGATTGAAGAAAATAAGTGCAGATCGAAGCTATTTAACACCAGAGATCCGGATGTCGAAGTTGCAATAACATTAGATGACCCACAAAAGACTGAAATATCCATCCCAGATAACAAAAGAGCATTATCCTTGAAAGAATCTCACCAGCGTGAAGCAACTGTGCCAAAAGAATATAAAAATCAGAATGGAAAAAGGCATACCGAGACCAAGATCACCAGGAAGAAGGCAAGGAAGCTAAGATAGAAGAGAGCTAATATCGACAAGTTACAGAAGATTCCAGAGGGAACTTCGTAGAATGAAAAGTTACAAAATTGGAGCTTCGCCGAAATATGAGAACAATGCCACATGGCACTTCACCATGGAAAAGAAATATAACCGTTGGAAACAATGTATCCATTTGGCTGACCCTCTGAATAGGTAGAAATACATTTAATGGACAGAGAACTCGCCATCAGACCATTGGGACCGTGCCATAACGTACAAAACAAAGTTAATGAAGGCTTCTCACTCGTTGCAAAAGATCTGTTACCAAGTTTTCTATTTATCCCGTCACACCATGCACCAAGAATACTTTTGCTAACCGTGAAATTGAGCCCGCAAATTTGTCGAGTTTACACAGTGATTATTGTTCCATTGTTCGCTATCTCAGTACAGTGTCTAAGTTAATCCCCGAACCTGAGATTGTTAACCCCGAGCGTGTATGTCGGACGAGTTGAGAACTGCAGAGAAAGTTGTTGAAGAATTACTAATCGACCTCATGACTGAAAGAGTCATGTCGATGTCTGCAGGCATACAAGATTCATCGACAAGAACGGTGCAAGATTCTCCATCGACTACTCACAGAGCTGGACCATCCCGTCCATCAGATGAAAAGTGAACCAAACACGGGGATGATCTAGCGAATGCCAAATGGATCCCGACTATATTACCCACCTACATACCACCTCTAAGTGGCGAAGTAAATCTAGACAACGTACCCAGAGATTTTGAGTACGCCTTGGTCACTGCGTACCTCCTGAATGGGACCCATGCAGTTCGAGCAGACCAAGATAAGATTGCAGCGTTGAAGTTTAGCGACTTCAACCTTAGAGATCGCAAGGTTTATGGTATGCTCACCCCATACAAATACTTATCCAGAAAAAAAGGGAATAACTCGAAGATCATCCCTCAACAGTGGACTATGGACCTTGCGCAGTCCACCCTGCTGAATGTCATGAAGATTCCCCACTTCGGACGACACCAGGAGGTGAATGCATGTGTCAGGATGTTTTTGTCTTGTTACCATGGTGCTTTTCTATGGCTAAACTGCCGTATAATAGTTGACCCGATGTTGATCCACATGATCATAGGCCTGAGTATGCAAGGTCCTAACTCGTAAGACTTTTATCGAGGAAAAGTCGCTATTCACACTCTAGCTTAGAAGTTCAAGGACACCTATGGTGATGTTGATAAAGGAACACGAGGCTACAAGGTAGCTTCTATCTAGAGTGGTGCAGTGTGCCTCTCCTGTCAGTTGATTGCAGGGAAGTTAGTTAGAAAGAACCGACCAACCCAAGTCACCAACTTCGTAGTTGACCTCGCATGGAAGTGCGCAGAAGGCCTTCAGACGAATTGGGCAAAGTACCTCGTAAACTAGTTGGAACTTGACTGCAGAGAAGAACATGATCAAGGATATGAATTTCACTTTAGCTGGCTCTTGATCATGATAGCCTTTATTGCCTGGGAGATGTCGGAAGGTGCGACCTTCCTGAATATTGAACCTTTTGAACCACTCTCCGTGGAGTTTTCTACCCTTTGGTACTCAAGAGACATGAATAAACAATGGAAATCAAGTGTTGTTTTTCATAACTACTATAACTAGCTGAAGATATCCATCCAGTCGAAGCATCGCATGACTCTGAATGCTCTACACCAGTTGCGGTCTTTGATGAAGTTCAGTGTAGACCGACACTTTATTTACATCACAACACGTGTCGACGAACACAAGCAACAACTTCAATCCTACTATAAGCTGACAGAGGAGGATTTGGAGGAGATCACTAAGGACTGGTTGACGGATCTCCTTATTCCAGTAGACCCTACGGAGATATCTGACATAGGCATCCCAGAGACAACGCAAGATACACCCGGTCCTAGCAGAACAAAGAAGACCGAAGAGGTCCATGAATTAGAAAGTGCATCCTTGAAAACTGCTTCCATATCACTAGTGAAAGGAGGTGACGGCGAAGAGTTGAATGAAAAATAAGTCTAACAGAAGCAAGGAGATGAGGTTGATCCACTGAAGAGGAAGGATTCACCTCCGAAACCTTCCTCCTAGAATAAAGCGAAGGCCACCATGACCAAGATGCAGAATGTCCTCACCTTTGATGACTTCAACTTCCTTATAGAAGCTCTTCAAGATGCTTCACTAGAAATAATAGAGAAACAAGAAGAAAAGCAAGAAGAGATGTATGATCGAATTGAGATTGAACTCTGAGGGGTACAACAGGCCCTTCAGTCCAACCGCGCAGTCTCCACTGCGTCGGGAGAACCAGAGCTGGGAGATTAGCCAGCCCAACTCCACCACCTAGCTGATATAGTCGAAGCTCGCCTTTGACGAGCACAAGAGAAAACAGAGCAAGCCACCCAGGATTTGATGCAAGTACAAGGAGTACTCGTAGAGCAACGCAGTGCTGCAGAAAAGAAAAATCTTTCTCTCCAAGCAAAGTTTGATGAAGAAAAAGCACAACTACAACAAGAAAAGGAAGAGTTTCTCGCAGAGCAACTCGAAGTAAAAGAAGCAGTCAATAAATCACTTCGCTCTGTGACAGTCTTAGAAATCAAGGCAGAAGACCGAGTTACACGGAAGGTGCCCCAGCTTGCAGAAGTCATCCAACAGCTACAACAATGCATCACATACTTAGAGCTCCATGCAGTGCTTGAGACTCCACAGTAGGTAAGGGAGCAAAGGGAAACAACCGCCAGGAGCATAGTTGAAAGGCTAAAGGATCCTAAACTGGAATGTAAGCAACTCACCGATCGCAGTGCCTAGACCTATGAGAAGCTCACTGAGAACCCAAAACTGGAGGCACATGAGTCACAACTACAAGAGGTGAAGTATCAAGCCGAGAAGATACAGGCGTAGCTGAAGCCCTTGTCATCTATGGAGAGAATGAAACTCTCCCAAGAGCAATGCACTGCCCAAAAATAGATCCACACTATCTAGAGCATAGTTATGGAAGTAGCTTAGAAACTCCAACCTGTATAAGATAAGGCCTACCAATTGTTTACAGAGGTAGAAGGCCAAGGAGAAGAGTTAGAGAAGGTTGTCAATATAGCCGAACAATGTATAGAAGGACCTATCAATGATGTAGTCATCCAAGAGTTCGTTGAACAAGAGGCTGTAGAACAACAACAAGTCCAAGCAGCTCGAGCCAAGCTCAAGGCTTTCAAAGCCGAACTAGTCAGACCAGAGTGACTCGGGACGAGTCACAGGTGAGTGTTGGGGGCCTATTGGCCCTTGACTAAGGTTTGAGAGATCCTTGGTCAAGTTGACCTATTTTGGACTTCGACAACCTATCAAAGACGAAGCAAAATATGAAGTAGAGATCATGGGATCTCAGCCCCTTTCTAGGTCATTTTTTGGGATTTGGGAATATGTAACGAGAATGAGATGTCGGCCCATGGGTTTACCCATGTTTAGGCCTATTTTTGTAAAGTATAAATAAGTAGCTAGGCAATGTAAGAAGAGACCTAGAAGGTCGATAAGTTAAGTGGAAGTAAAGCTTGTAAGTGCTTTGTGCATACTGCAAGAGACTTGCAGAGCTAAGTGTAAGTGATTGTGACAGACCATGGAAGGCTTTGTGCCGTAGCACAAGGAAGAAGAATCTAGTGAGTTGCGCAGATCTTCTGTCCTGTGCGGAGTAAGGGTTTTGAGGATCTGTGCATGTAACCCATTAAAGAAGCTAATAAAGAAGAAGAGTTGGTGGACGTAGGCCTAGAGTGGGGGTGAACCACGTATATGTTGTGTTGCTCTGCTTTGTGCGATGTGTTAATGTGTTATTTGCTAAGTGCTTGATGTAGATAGATGAATAGATCTATTTATGCTTTGTGATAATGAATTATATGCATGTAGATCCGACCTATGTGTATATGCTTAGTGCTTGAATCTGTCAGATCTGATCTATTTCTTTATGCTAAGTGCTTAGATACATTAGATTTGGGTGACTGATGCGATGCTCTACTTTCTCTGCGAAGTAGATATTGGTTGAATAATGATGAAATGATGGTGCTAAGTGCTATATTAAGTATTATAATCACATATCTGTGTCCCAGCTAAGGTTGCAGACACCTGAGTTCTACAACTACCCCTGCCTCTACCTTGGGTGAGACTTCATCTGCTTTGCAGGTTTTTCCGAAAGGGTCGATAGTTAGGGTTTTGTTGGTGCATTGTTGTAGCGTTGAACCCTGGGTCTGCCCCTCTGCCAACATCATTGAACAAAAAATGTCCGAGGTATTTGAGAAATTCCCATCACAGGTGTTCTCACAGGGAGATCTGAACCTTCTTAGGTCTCTTAAAAAAAGAAAAAATAAGATTTTAGAAATGGAAGAATCCACCTGGAGGCTTAGAAGCCAAGCTACATGGATTGAAAAGGGCGACAAGAATACCAATTTTTTTCATAAGTACGCTTCCCATAGATAAATTCAAAATACTATATGGGACATATCTGATGAAGAAGGATGCACCAAATCCACTGATAATGATATTAAGGAGATAACATACAAGCATTTTAAATCACAATTTAAGGAGATTTGGGCAGAGGACACATACATCCAGATTAAAGTTATCAAAGAAGTTCCCAGGTTCTTCAATGATAAAGAAAGTGATGAGATCGATATTTACGTGTCACTTTAAAGGAAGCTGAGGAAGTGGTTAGTAAAATTCCAAGGGACAAAATTCCTGGCCCAGATGGGTGGACTCAAGAACTTTTCCATTTTTCCTTTGACCTTATGGGGGAGGACCTTGTTAAGGCTATTGAGGAATCCAAAATAACAGGTCATATTCCAGGAGCTCTCAATGCTAATTTTTTTGCACTCATTCCTAAAGTGAGAAATCTTGATAGCTTCCATGATTTTAGGCCTATAGCCCTCTGTAACATTGTTTATAAAGTTATCTCCAAAATTATTGCCTCCCGATTGAAATATAAACTGGCTTCTTGCATCTCTTCCAAACAGTTTGGAATACTTAAAGATAGACTGATCTTTAATGCTGTGGGGATAACACATGAGTGTTTGTACACTACTAAGACAAAAAAATTAAGCTCAGTTATTCTAGAATTGGACTTAAGGAAGGCATATGACAAAGTGAGTTGGCGATTTCTATGGTTAATGTTGATACAGATTAGATTAAAATGGGAGGTCACCCAATGGATTATGGCTTGTGTTTCCAATGTAAATATGACAGTTCTGGTAAATGGTTCCCCTACGGATTTCTTTAAAATCTATCGAGGGTTGCAACAAGGGTGTCCTCTTTCTCCATTATTTTTCCTTTTGATAGTGGAATGTTTCAACAGACAATTGAAGAAGGCTGTTGAAGAAGGGAAATTTCATGGCATCAAGGTTTCCACTAAGACTATCATAACTCAATTATTTTTCGTTGACAATGTGCTCATTTTAGGAATTGGAAAGTTTGAGGATTGGATGGATTTCTAATCTATATTAAAAAAATTCTATCTTGCTTTTGGTATGGATGTAAACTGTTATAAACCATGTTTCCTCACACAAAAAATAGATTCAAGTCTGGAGCAAAGGATGCAGACAACATTTAATATACAGTTTGCAAGTATTGATGAAGGAATGAAATATGCAGATTTTTATATAAAACCAAATAATTAGAGGGTGGTAGATTGGAAGTGGTTGATTCAAAAGGTGGAGAAGAGGATTGGGAACTGGACCTTCCGTTGTCTCTCTTTTGGAGGCAGATTAATTTTAACAAAATCTATCTTACAAAGTCTTCCTGTCTACTGGCTAAGCCTTGTCAAGATTGCTTCCTCTATATTACACAGGATCCAACAACTCATCGCTAACTTCATATGGAGGGGAGATAGAAAATCTTCAGGATTCCACTTAGCAAATTGGAAAAATATAGCTATACCTAGGGACAATGGGGGATGGGGTATTCTAAATCTATATTGGTTTGCACAATCACTATCTGCCAAGTCATGTTGGAGGGGTATTTTGGGTAAGGGTTTGTGGAATTTGGTTTTAAAGAAGAAATACCTCAAAGGCATTTATTTCACTTCTTGGTTACACAAATAAGAATATAAATTCCCGGTGGCATCAATCATATGGAAATATTTCATGGGTTCATTGCCAATTATCAAACGGTGGCTTTCTTAGTCGATAGGGTGTGGCAAGCAGATAATGATTGGGTTAGACCCCTTCATTGGTTGCAATGCGCCATTTAGACTCTCAGATTCATTGATCCAACATCTTAATAATTTACACATTTTCTCTTTAGCACAGACGACTCTCCCCAATGCACCTAGCACACAACAAATTTGGCTCGAGGTAGATCACCTTGGTATTTCAGGAGAGATGGCTACAGAATGGAACAACTATCACACTATGCTTTAGAGTAGTGGAATTTCACTGAATAGATCAAGTGATAAGATTGTTTGGTCTTGGAACAAAGCTTCAGGTTCTGTAACTGTCAGTTTAGCATATCAATCCATTATAAATTTCTCTTGGCTGAAAAAGGATGGTGGTATAAGGCTATATGGTCAATTGATATTCTAGGAAAAAACATATGTTTTATGTGGCTCTATCTAATGGACTATATTCTTACTAGAGCAAATTATAGGAGACGTGGAGGGAGAGGACCTTCAGTTTGCATTCTCTATCTCAGGGATGAAGGGATGACCTCACATATTTTTGTGCATTTTGATATTTCACAAATCATTTGGAAAGACATACTTAGTTACCTAAATATTTTAGAAGCATGGGACTGTCCTACTTTAGATGAAAATATGTTCCGATGGTTTACTTCTTATCCAAAATGAGGCATATACCTTTCCTGGTTTTATGGGGTATTTGGAAGTACATATATAATATTTTATTTGAAAATTGGCCCAGACATGACTCTAGAACTTCCACAAATATACTTCTATCAATTAAAGAACATACAGGGGGAAGTGAAGATGATAAACTAGATTACATTCTTAATCTGATCTTTTTTTATGACTCCTATAGGTTTTTTCGATGGTGCAACAACTGGTGGTTTCTATGGTATTGGTATTTATCTTAAACTAATTGCAGTTCATTCCTTCAGAATATATTTTGCAGGTGGCGAAGGCAATACTATAAAAGGTAAGGTTATGGGCTTATGGGGTCTCTTATACTTTGCATCTAGATTATGCATAAACAAGTTGATGGTTGTTGGAGATTCGAAAGTAGCTATTGATTGGATTGTAGGAAAAACAAAATTGAATCTATTATATCTAAATTCATGGAAATCAAAGATCATGAGTTTAAAATATACTTTTAGTGGGGTCAAATTTATGCATGTACACATAAAATTCAACACTGAAGCAGATACACTCTCCAAACATGCTCTGAGTTGTTCTATCAGATGTTTATATTATGAGGAATCTATAGAAGGATCTGTGGTCAATGCAGATCGTTTCTTATTATTCTAAAGTCAGAAGCACACAATTAAACATTAAGAACCAAATGTTACTGTTTTTATATATGACATGTATCTATCATCCTTTCTCTAACAAGTACTATTTAGTTGGATCTTATTATTTTTTGAGGGAAGTACTATGATAGATATACAGAAATATGGATAGATAAAGTTCCAACTTTTTGAACTGTTAAGAGTTCTACAGTTTACAGATCCATATGTAATAGAAAGTTTTTGTTGATTCTTAATAAAATAACAGTGAAACAATTTTTTTTCTACATGGAAAAAAAACACACACAAACATAACATAATTAACTTTATTGTTTACCTCCATTTTAGATTTTGATATAAAAAAATATAGATTTATTAAATTGCTTTTATGATAAATATCTATTTAATAAGTACATATAAATAAAAATTTAAAAATAAAATAAGATGATTTTTAAAAATAAATTAGCTTTGTAATAAATAATTAAATAAAATAAAAATAAAAATATTATAAAGATTTAATATAGGAAGCATCCATTGCCACAACTATTAGTTTGTGATTGGTTACATTAAAAGATAATTCTTGATTGAGTGCAACGTTCACAATGCGCAGAAGGTGAATCTCCTAGTTGTCAATTGAGGCAGAAGGCGAATCTCCTAGGAGTTAATTGGTAGTCGAAATGTAGTTGCAGACACCATATATTTATTTTAGTTTGTGAATATTTATTTTTATTTACATTTGAATTCGAATGATAAACATATTTTAGTGGTGTTTATAACTGTAATTTATATTTTAGTTTTGTTTATAATTTTAATTTATTTTAATTAAACAATTGTTATAAAAATATATTTATTGAATCTTTGTAATTATTTTTTTTAGTAATAACTAATTGGAATTTTAAACCAAAAACTATTTCATAATGAATGTGAATTTCAAACGGAAAACTATACGATAGTATTTGCATTTATTTTTATTGGAAG
>JZKD02S1676067.1:138542-165592 GCA_000966675.3 Picea glauca
TGGGCCCCTTTGCTATTCTACCTTTAATGAAAGGGGGGAATCCATAATGGCGTTGGGCCCCCCTGCCTGTCATATCGCTTCCACGTCGTTCCCTCCTCAGTTCAACGCCCTCTCGTATCCTTCCACGTCCACCCATGTGGTCCCTCCTCGGTACATCATCCCCTCACCTCCCGCCAGGTGTCTCTCCCCCCAAGTCATCTCCACCTCAGCACCTTCCACCATTCACGCGTACCCCTACACTCCACGTTGCTTCCACCTGTGTCCTTTTTAGAATGTGTTGCATCCCTCAGTCGATGTCGCAGCTCCCGCCACTGCCTCCACAGTGTCCACACCTTCACCCCCCGGTCACACCCTCGTCCACATCCACCACAGGGGTTCCCGTGCAGTAGTCCGACCGTTCAACTGATCCAGGTGGCACCAGGAGGAGACCTCCGCATCCCAGGAGGCAAAGTTGACTAAGACTGCTCTTGATCTCTAGATAACAGCTATTGTAGTTGTTGGAGGTGGTTAAACATCGTCTCTGCTATAAATGGAAAGTCCGGTAGAGGACTGAAAGCATGTCGATTCACCTGTAGGAAAGTCAGGGGTCCGATTGCATCTGCCAGAAGCTCATGATCGTCCGGAGTCTTCTTGCGTAGACTGTTAGAAGCCATGCAGACATAATGCTTTTATTGTTGTTTTTTATTTTCGCTGCTAGGGTTTTGTTGGAGTATATGAAGGCGTTTTTTCCATTTTTGTAATCTATCAGTGGTAGAGCAAAGCTCCCGATTGTAAAGTTTTAATAGACCATCTAGTTCTCTGGTTATGCACCTGTATGTGAGATTTATCATTTTATGACAGACAGTTTTCTTATTCCATCTAGATTCATCTCCTGTTGAGAGTGTTCATCATTGACTGAGTCGTCTGAATCGGTGTGATTGTGTTAAGATAAAAGGTTTATTGAGACACCATTGTATTCTCCAGTATCGCTTACATTTGAGTGTAAGAAGTTCTTACGTTCAAGTTTCTTCTACAGGCTGTTGGAGGTTCGATGCCTACAACAGCTCCCAGCTTTTCCTCATAGAAATCTTCCTCCTACTCACCCTTACTACAACTCACTGTCTGAAGTTTAACTTAGACCTTACCTACCTGGGCATGTCTAGTCTGGTTTCAGGATCAGAATGATATCGTTTTGAGTTTTCTTGCATTTGATCACCCTCTATAAAAAAATCGTGACATAAAACTGATGGGTGTCGGGCTCTGCTTCTGCCGCAATCCAGTAGTGGCTTCTGACACTAACATAGTGTGCATGAAGTATGATGAACAGTAAGAATCTTTCAAATGATTTTTGGGCTGAGACTATTAACACTGTTGTTTATTTAAATAATAGAATTCCAACAAGGTGTCTTGATCATAAAACTCCTTTCGAAGCCTCCTATGATTCTAAACCAACAATTAATAATTTGAGGATATTTGGATGTAAATATTTTTCACATATTCCAAAGGAGAACATGAAGAAGCTTGATGCTAAAGCTATCAAATGTATTTTTATAGGGTACTGTTTAGAATTTAAAGCATATAAACTGTGTGACCCATCTACTCACAAAGTGTTTGCAGGTAGAGATGTAATTTTCCATGAACATGAAGAAGGAAATAATGAAGACAAAAGTCATGAAGGATGTCATGTACTTCTTGAAGATGAAAAGGTCAAAGAAGAGAATAACAAATAGGAAAAGACACCCAATGACATGGATACATCCAGTAGTGAAGAAGAATATTCACAAAACAGAGAAGAAGTTACCAACCAATTGAGAAGATCTTCATGATTGGTTCATCCACTTGAAAAATATAAAGATTATGCCCTGATGAGTAATATTTCAAATGTCATAGAACCCATGATTTTTAATGAAGCTAACGAACATGAAGAGTGGAGAAAAACAATGGAGGAAGAATATGACTCTATTATGAAAAACAAAACTTGGGAATTGACTGAATTTCCTAAAGATAAAAATCCCATAGGATGTAAATGGATATACAAACCTAAATTCAAAGAAGATGGTAGTGTAGATAAATATAAAGCTAGATTGGTGGCAAAAGGGTATTCACAGAAGGAGGGCATTAATTATGCAGAAACATTTTCACCAGTAGCTAAATTAAACACCATAAGAATGTTAATTGCACTAGCTACATAGTATCATTGGAAGCTTCACCAATTAGATGTAAAATCGTCTTTTCTGAATGGTGAGTTAAAGGAGGAGGTTTACCTTACTAAACCAGAGGAGTTTGTGAAAAGTGGCCAGGAACATTTAGTGTGTAAATTAAAGAAATCATTGTATGGACTAAAACATGCACCTAGGTCATGGTATGAGAAGATAGATTCCTTCTTTCTCAACAGGGTTTTATGAGGAGAAAATGTGATGCAAATATGTATACCAAGTTTGATGAAAAGGGGCATGTTGTATTGATTTCCTTATATGATGATGATTTAATTATTACAGGAAATTCAAAAAAATTGATTAGTGGAATTAAGAAGTAGATGTCATGGGTATTTGAAATGAAAGACTTTTGGAGTGGGAGGTTTTGGGTTCAAACCCCCTCCCCTCCTTTTGAATTTATGGGAACCTCTGAGCAATTTTGAGAAAAAGGAAAAGGGAGGGGGATGGGGTTCAAATCCCAAGGCTTGAAAATGACATGTACAAGTCTTCATATTCAGCAAAAAACTCAAAATTTAAATATCTAAAGGGGCCAGGGAGGTTTGGGCCTGGTGCCTAAGATGGGTTTGAATCCCCTCCCCTTTGCATCTTTTGCACACACAAAACTACCTAATCTTAGAAACCAACAAACAAACCTGAACTAGCAACTAATACCACAGATGAACCAAGAAGAGAAAAACCATTTTGAAGGCAGAAACATAATTTTTCCATGCAAAATTTCATCATAACCAACAAATTTTCCTTTCATTTTGAATTGAGACTGATGGGGTCACCTGGCTCAATGTTTGAAGGATTTTGCATAGTGTTGGTTGGCTTCCCAATGCAGAGCTGCACCTGTTTCTAGGAGACCTCCCTCTGCTGCCATGGAATCTTGTGGTAGAGCTCCCCCTCCCCTTGGACAAAATGTCAAAATGGCTTGAGAGAGGGGAGAGGGGGGCGTTTTGTATTTTCCATTTTTTCAAAAAAAACAAATTTCCCAATTTTGCATGAGGGAGGCTACGTGTCCCTTCCTCAATTTTCCAATTTTCTGAAATTTTTTTATAAATTTTTCCAATTATTTTTTAATATCTTGAAAATTGTGCAATTCAAAGTTTGACTTTGACTTTGACTTTGACCTTGTTGCTGTTGGCTTAGCCCAAAAAATGTTGCCCAGTGAGACAAAGTCAGAATTGGACGTAGGAAACATCGTTGGAAAGGTCTCAACGAGCCCATTAAAATATGCCATAAACAATATGAAATAATGCCACCTCAGCCCTCAAATTCAGCTTGGAACAATGGTTGCTTAAAACCCCTGACTTGTTGGTGGGCCCACATGACACCCAATCTTGCAAAAAGTTTCAAATCGCCATAAGATATCCAATCGAGGAAAATGAGGTACCGTCGGAAAGGTATCAACAAGTAATTCGAGGAGGTGGACATATATTTGTGTTCTGTGGCCACTAATGGTTGTTTTAGCTTTTATGAAACCCTTCCATGTGAGTTGGTTGTCCCCCTTTGCCCAAAATAATTAACCATCTTGTGAAAGCTCTAATCGGACCATCCAAGGTCGGAATGAGGCAAATGAGGAACCATTGGAAAGGTATCTGAGTTTATTACTATGTTACATTGCTGAATACCTGATTCAAAACTCTTTACCAATATGTTTTTAAACTTAGAATAACTGCAACCAATTTGGTGTTCGAAATTGGTCATGAATTTGCAAAAGATTGTTCTTACCATCCGGGGGTCGAAACCAAGCACGGGATATGCCATTGGAAAGGTATCTCAGTTCCCTACACCATGTATTGGTTTAATTGTCCATTGGAAACAACTATCTTAACATAATCAGATTAGGAAGTTACAACTATTGGTTTTGTCTAGTCGAGTGACGCTAACTTTGCCTCCTCCATACGGGGTCATATAGACTCGAAACCGGGCTCATGATATCTCGTTGGAGAGATTTTAATAATCCCTACAACATGGTAGCATTTATTTCCTGAATTGTGACCATATTTCATCTTATCCTTTGTGAAATGACCTCGTCCCCAAGGGATCCGCCTAGTGACAGGTGAAGGGGGCCAACGTTAAAATTCTTGTAAATTACATGGCTAGCTCATGAAACCTGAACCGAACAATATTGATATGAGGAATAATGATGTCAGAGGGTTCAAAACCCCTTGAAGGTAGCCAACTGATACTCTTTCAAGGGCAGAGGCCATAGTAATTATGACCCCTGCCACTGTCTTTGACTGGAACCATAGCACCAAGGGACGTTTGTGGAGCAATGACTGTGTAAAACACCATGTTGAGCCCATAGTAGATTTTTTGGTCAACAACTATCAATGAGATTCCTCCTCCCAAGAACATATGCCAATTTCAAAGCCTCCAACGCAAAGGTAGTTTTTAACGATGTTTTGTTTCCGACTATGCTATCTGCGCCTGTGGATTTTTACGGTTAATACGACGTATGTCCCATTTCAATGGGACCAACATGCCCAAGATATGTTTGATTCCTTAAAATAATCACTCAGAAAAAAAACCTCAATTATTCCCCTAGACTATGATAAGGATTATATCCTGTACATGTCTGCCTTAAAGGTTTTAGTTGCAGGAGTGCTTGTCCAGGTAGGAAATGACTAGCGTGAGCATGTCATCTACTATATCCTAAAAATCCTCTCAAGGATGCCTCTCAAATACAATAATGAGGAGAATATTTCCCTCGTCATTGTCCTCGCAATTCAAAATTTGCGTCACTACAACTTGCTTCACACTACAACAATTGTGGTTGATTCCAATCCTATGCATTATATTCTTAATTTCCACCAAATTAATGTCCAATTCAGTCGTTGGATTATCATTCTCTAATAATACGATCTGAAGTTCACTACTCCCATAAGAAAAAAATCCCTCGTCTTGGAAGAGCTCATGGTTGACTAACCATCTAGCGCATCTGACCCCCCTTTCAATGGAAACTTCCTAGATGAAAATTTATTTTTAATTTCATTCGATGACCCATGGTATGGGGATATTCTTTTCTATCTACAAACAACAAAGTTAGACCCTCATCTCTCCCAAGATGACTATCATAGAATCCATCACTAAGCCTCATTCTACCTCCTTATAGGAGACATTCTCTGTTGCAGGGGCATCGACACCATTCTTCGATGATGCCTCACCCTTGAGGAAGCATACAAAGTCCTCAATCATTGTCACAATGGCACATGTGGAGGTCACCTCTCTAGCATGTCCACTGCACAAAAAATAGTTCGATCTAGTTACTTTTGGTCCACCCTATTTCATAACTTCATCCACGCATTCAAGAGTTGCGACAAGTGTCAACTGTATACACACAAAGCCCGAGCACCACATTCTCTTCTCCATCCATCATAACCACTAGCCCCTTCTATAAATAGGGCATTGATTTCATGACTTGCAACCCCCCATCCAGCAATGGGCACAAGTATATAGTGATCCTTTTCAACTACTTTACCAAATGGGAAGAAGTCACACCCACCTTCAATAATACAATAGATACGACTACTAACTTTTTCTTTAACCACATCATTTCCCACTTCGAAGTCCCCCTCCAGCTGGTGTCTGACCACGACAAACATTTTGAGAATGAAGTCTTTGTTGAGATATCTACCAAGCTAGTATTTACTCATGAATTCACATCCCCCTACTACCCACAATCCAACGGGAAATTTGAAGCAGTCAATAAGGTCCTTAAAACAATGCTACAATGAACCATAGATAACCATAAGACCAATTGGAATCACATTATTTTCTCATCCTTATGGGCATATCGGACTGAATTTAAAACTACCATTAGTTTCATTCCTTTCCATCTTGTTCATAGGGTGGAAGTTGTCCTTCCCATCGAATGTGAAATACCCACTCTACACAGTGCAATCGAGCTCCTACCAGATACAACTCCAATTGAGCAACAATTTCTCACTCTCGAATCTCTCAATGAGTATCATTGATCGTCTTTATAAAACAATGAAGCAACCCAGAAACAGTCCAAGGCTGTCTTCTATCATCAAGTAACCCTTCAGTACTTTACCAAAGGAGACCTCATACTAGCATACGATATCACACACGACACCCTCGACCACAGAAAATTTGAATCTCTTTAGCGGGTAACCTATACCATTCATCATTTTCTCACCAAGGATGCCTGCATTCTAGCTCATCCTAAATGGGCCACACTCAAGGACATGTTCAATGGGTTATACCTACAAACATTCTACCCTTAAGCATAGCCAATCTACCTTAAGTTCTTCTTGCATTTACCTAGTGTTTTTAGTTTTTTTTCACACCACACCCCATCGCATCATGGGCCTAATCCTTTGTCCTTGTTTTCGCAGATGCATTCTCCATTCACTTACCACATTAGGTATGTTCATGGTTCCAACAGTTGGACTCAGAATCTGGCTTTGGTGTCTTGGGACATTTACACCCTTGATCATGTGTTACTTCACTCCAGTGGTATATGCCTCGGGCCTACCATCAATAACCAAGATGAATATGTCATTTTCATTGGCCTTCTCTTAGAGGTATGTCACCTCCATATTTTTCACCTAAGCGTCCTCTTAGATTCCTAGCTCGTCATCTTGTAGTTAAACAATGTGTATTGTGTTAGTGATCCATGCCTATATTGCAAGTACCTTCAAGTTAAAATTCTTGTTGGTTGTTTTTGCACCTCTTTTGTCACCTAAATGAGAAAAATAAGGGCGCTTACAAGCCCAGTTGGGTCAGCTAGGAAAGACAATAGTAGAGGAAAGAGTTAGAAATATAAAGCATAAAAGATAAGCAAAGAAATAAACTAAGAATGATAAAATGAATTAAATTATAGCACATAAGGACATTAGAACAAGAAATAAACAAGACTCATGCCACCAATGGAAATGATTATATTAGTGGAAAGAGAAAACCAAAGAGAAAGTGAGACTTTGGGTCCCCTCTTCCTCCAAGGGAGGGCTCTTGGACCCCCAAATATTGAGCTCTTCTTACAAGTGAGGAATTAAACTGAAATGGTGAAGAGAATCCAAAGCACATCCAATCTAGAGGTGATATGAATGGCTAACTGAAATGGTGCTAACATGATATTGATGAGGAAAGAGGATCCTCCAAGAGAATATCAGTAGCATAACAATACAAACGATTTCCCTTAAAATGTAGTGCACCCATGGCCTCTTTTTATAGCATAACTTTGAGGCATTATTCAACCAGCTTTTAGTTTGAACAAGGGGCCTTTTAGGGCACCCTTAGGTCTTTGACCAGCCCCCCAGTCAGATTCAACCGAGATTTGGGTGTCAAATCGACTTGGAAATTGATCCAGAAGTGGGTGGAGAGCTGACCAAAATCATAAATGCGTCGTTTTGAGGTGTGCGGGGATTTTAGCATCCACAGTCGTGCATCGGGCACATGCATGCTTTTCTGACGTGTACAACTGGCGCATGTGCATGCGCGCTTCCTGTATATCTTTAGCACATGCTGATTTTATAACTGGTTGCATAGTTTTGGACCTTTTGAAAATGCATTCTTAGTCATTTTTGGTCCATGGGTGAACTAATAGCTATTTGAAGATGCTGGATTCCTGTAACCATTTGCGGAGTTTGGGGGTAAATCCTCATCTAGGATATCTAGGAACCATGGAGGGGTAGGGATTCCCTCCGGTTCGGGGGAGAAGATATAAACAACATTGGGAGAGGGAGTAGGGGGAATTGTCGTCGTTGATGGTGGTGTGATGATAGGAGGATTTTGAATTAGGGTCGTTTGTCGATGCCTGTATTCAATAACTATGGGACATTGGTAGGTAAAATGGTCTAGTGAGTTGCAGAGAGAGCAAGGGCATCTCATTCGTTCATTGACTGAATTCGTGACATAATGGATGTCGGTAATATGTGTTTGAGATGACGTGGATGGAGTGGGTTCTTGCTGAAAGATCTGGCATACTGTCGTTAGCGTCTATCGGAATTGAGGTAAGGCTGGACAATGGTGTGTGTAATGGCCATATTATGAACAGATGGCGCATGCGAATTTGGTTTTCATTCCTTTGCTACTGGTGTTAGGGGAGACAATGACAGTACTTGATGAAGCGACGAGAAGTGGTGGTGCTTGAGGGAGTTGAATTAGATTGCGTAGCTCTGGTAAACATGGACATTTGTTGGTGGGATGTCCATCCTTCTCGCATAGTGTGCAAGGAGATTGGACTCATGGGGGTAAAGGAGTGGTGGGCTCTTTCTTCTTTCGTTTGGCCCCCGCTGTAGTAGTGGTGCTAGTGGGTGGGGGTGCGGGTGGGGGTGCGGTGGTAGTAGGTACTGGAATATACATTGGGGTTCCTTCGGTTTGAGGAGGGAGGGATGGTTGAGGGACCATGGCTGGTGGATGTAGATACCATACTGGGATTTCCAGTACCATATTGGGAAGGGTAAGCGTTGCAGCTACTTGGAAAGATTGTACGCCTGGTGGAGGGTAAAAGAAGGGGATTTGAGTAAGTTCTTGGGGAATTGTCTCCCAAATTGGGATATGACCTTGGGGTAAGGTGAAATTAGGGAGAGGTGAAGTTGGAGGGTTTTTAGGGAATTCCTGGGGAAGAAGCTCTACGACTAGTGGGATGTTAGGCATAAGAGAGGCCTCATTGGGAGGAAGGGTATCTCCAATTTCAGTTCCATTGGATGAGACGACACATACTTGTGCGGTAGGATGGATGAGCGGTGGTGCTCCACGGTATGTCCCTAGCAAGGATGGGTCTTTGAAAATTCTGGGGCTGATGTCGATGAGTGGGTAAGTATCAAAATTAGTGTGGATGAAAGGAAGGATGTTATCGATGTTGGCAGAAGGGTTAGGCTCATAATGGGAAACTTTATCGATGGTAATGATCTTCCCGTTATGGGGGAACATCATGGTTTGGAAGATGGAAGAGGCAATTGCCTTCATAGAATGCATGTAGGTACGGCTGAATAAGACATTGTAATCGAGTGGGGCATCAATAACCTTAATGTCAAGGAATGGTTTTTCCCCCAAGTTCAACAGGGACATTATGGAAGAGCCCTTCAGGGGAAGATGGTCGTCCGCCATAAGCTCTTAAGGTAATGGAAGATGGTATGAGTTCGAGGGAACCTAGTTTATGCCATACGGATTTGGACATGATGCATGTGGATGCACCTTCATCAATGATGCATTGATGAACTGTAATGTTCCAAATTTTAACTGGTATTTGAAAAGCGATAAGGGTGGGGAGACGAGGTTCTCCTCTATCGATATCAAATTTGATGAGTCGGTTATCAGCGGGGTCAACTTCCCCTAGGGAAGAAAGTAATGACTTTTGTTGAGTGGGACAAGTTTGAAGGACTTATAAAACTGACATGGTAGCAGGTGATTGTGCCAAGTCATCGACCAGGCTGTAATTATGAGCCGCCCTAGCCTGAGGATTGTGAACATTCTTGTGCAATGGGATACGAGGAATGTGAAGGGGTGTTTCAGTGTTAGGGCAAGGAATCATCAAAGGGGGTCCAATTGTGACTGGGGGTGCTTCGGATGTGGTAAGAGGAGACTTAGGGGGTGCACTGTACTGACGACTACATGTTTGTAGAAGGAATTCATCCTCTCTTGTAAGGAGGATAGTGCGATCTGTAGGATTGCCCGGATTGGGATACTGTCCCATTTGTGGTGGGGCAGGATGCATGTCTTGTTGGGTGTTCATCACTCCTTAGTGCGGAATGGGGTTTTGCATCACGGCTGGGGGTGGATATTGCACATATTGTTGTGGGGCCTATTGCGGGGTAGGTAGTGTTGGAGGACGTGGTCCATTCACAGATTCTTTCATCCGTTTAAATTCAGCGATTTGGGGGTAATGGTGAGTATAGTGACCAAAATCACTGCAAAGGGCACAAGGGAAGTTGGTTCAAAGGTTGTTGTGATTTTTTCCTTGGCGTTTATTATTATTGCCCCCTTGAGGGTTTTGGTTCCCTGGGTTTTGGTTTCCCCCAATAGGATGGTTTTGTTGGGGATGATTCCCTCCGTGCCCTGGATTATTATTGTTCAAATTTTTTCCTTTATTTTTGGCATTATTCGATTGATGGGTTGGATTTTCCATATTCAGTTGTTCAAAATTTTGATATTGCTGAATGGGATAAGGCTGAACAAAATTAACCCGAGCATGTGGGTGTCTTTGTGGTGGAGCCATGGGCTGTGGAGGGCCAGGAAATGGAAAGTACGAATTATGTTGTGACAATGATCCATAAGGTACATAGGAAGGCATGGTGCTTTCTCTAGTGCTTAGGGTATAATCTAAGGTAGAGGGAGTACTAGAACTTGGTTGGATAGGTGGTCGTATTGTGGGTGCAATAGGGTATGGTTGTTGATAAGGGGGAGGAGGATAATAAGGGGGTCCTCCATATACCAACGGATATTGAGGTATGCCATACATAAGTGGTTGTTGGTGTTGTATATTTTGATGTGTGGTGTTACCAATCAATCCATATGCTGAGTGAGACATCCCAGGTTTGTCTTGGCCAAATGGTACAGGTCTCAGGAGGTCAAGTAATACTGTGTATAAGTATCCTGATTGTGAAAAGATGAGGTCATATTGTTAAGCGTTGCTAATGGATTCTTCTTCTGATTGGGGGAAGGTGGAAGCCACATCTTTCACAAGGAGAGAGACAAGTGATCTGAGAAACCAATCAAGACACTGTTGTTTGGTGGTTTCTTCTTTACACAAACTACGTCGTCGATACCACTCATGAATGTGGTCAACGATATGTGTGGCTGAAATTTGTTTAAAATTAGAGAGTAGTTTGAGACCATTGTCATGGTGTGTTGGTAATTGAAAGAAGGTTAAAAAGGCTTTGGCCAAAGATTCAAAAGTCGCATGGGACCCTGGTTTTTCATCTACATACCACTTGGTTGATGGGCCAGTGAGTGTGCGTTAAAATAACCTTAGTTGGATGGAATCACCCATGATGCTACTTGAAGAGCAACATACGTGGAAGGTCATGACGTGGTTGGTAGGGTCATCTCTTGCCTTTCCTTCAAACTTGGGGATGTCTGAAGGTAGTTTGGTAGGCATTGCAGGCCATGTGGGGTCATGCAATATAGGATCATTTGTGAGTTTTCTCAGATCTGGTATGTTGAGGGAATCCAAGTATGGCATATGGAGTGGTGGTGGAGGATTAGTTCCATCCACGGTGTTAGTGTTGTGTGCACCTAACCCTTGAGGGGGACTAGGTGGGTTTGTACTTCCCCCTTGAGAAGAAGTTGGCCTCCCGCTTTCATGTAAAGGAGAGAGAGTGGATGGTTGACCATGGGAAGTGAACCCATGTAAAGTGGAACCAAGAAAAGATGATCCCAATATAGTATCACTCACAGGGGTGTGAGAAGGTGAAGCCGAAGAGCGAGCGAGACTAGGAACTCCTCCTAGGAGAGGAGGTAGATTTAGCAAGCGCCTGAAATGATGGGTATTTTGTGGGTCCCCTATGATGTCTAACTAGATAAGTGGATGTGTGCAAAAGTGTGATGGGAGAAAATAAATTAATAAGAGCTTTTGTTGTAATTTCTTGAAATTTCACAATATATTTCGCAATCAAATGTAATCATAAGGGCATCATACATAAAGTAATTTGATAAAGAAGCATATATGTGGATAGGTGGATTTTTTCCACGTGGGAGAACAAAGAAAAAAAATGCTCATGTCCTAAAAGACGTAAGGTCCTTCCTCTCAAATAACACTGGACCTTCCAATAGCACTCGACAGTGGGGTCTGAAGCCACCAGAAGAGAAACTAGTGAAGGATGAAGTGATCATTAATAATGAGGGGTAGAGGGGGCATATCCTAAAAGAGCTGGCGATATTTCCCAATAACCACACAAAATCCGATCAAGGTGCAATTGCAGCCCATAATTGCCACCTGGGTAGATGTCCTAAGATTTGGTCACTAGGTACCTCGGTCAAAGTGCGACATTTAGATTTTCGACCTCAGAAATGGGTCACGGGATGGATCCCGTCTAAGAGGTGGGTGCCTCAAGGGGGGTGCACAGAACAATCGGACCTTGGCCTTCAACCCTTCACAAGTATCTCCCTGCCTTATGGTGTAGGAACACTTGAATTGGAGGATTTAAAGTTCCCTATTTGACAACTTATACTGTTTGAAGATGTGAGAACCAGATAACGAGGAGTTATTTAGATGCCTATGCCCAATATCCTACCCAGACTAAAAAAATTCTTTTGGAACCTCCTGTGGAGGAAAACTTAGTGAGTTGTTAGAAATATTTTAGGTGTGGTTGTTTGAGAGGTTGGGGGTATGAACCAACCTCATTGAAATTAAGTGGGAGTGTATAGTATCATCAAGAAAAAGGGTGGGGCGTTTCGGAATCTCGTTGGAGGAAACTTACTTTTACCTCCACGATTTCTAGAAAAGACTATGTGAGTGACTGGTGAACTTTGTGTGTGAACAAGTGTATGTGTGCCAATTTTAATAATTTAGGTGCCACCTTGTTGCATGTGGACTTTGCTTGGTCCTTACAAGTCTTGATTACCTAAGTTACTATGTATCATTGGTACAACCTTACAGAATTTTAAAGTCCCTAGGAAACTAACATGTGGAAATGTGGGTCCTTACTATTCCTTTAAGTCCCTATTGTAATTTAATCTAAGAAAGATTTGAAACTATCCTAGATTGTGGACATGTGGGCATCTATGGGTCCGTTACAAAACCTTTAAACTTCCCTAGTGATTTAATCTAAGAAAGTAAATTTCAACACTATGATATCTTTGTAGGATGTGGGCATGTATGAGCCCTTACAATTTTAAGATGTGTTTGAAAAATAAACTAAGAGGAGTCCCGAGGGGGCTGTTGTCCTCTCCTAAGGATTTTGTCTTTTTAAGGGAGATGAAATTTTCCTTCAATCTCTTTATGATTCTCAAGATCGCTTTAGGGCATGATAGAAGATCATATTCAATGATTGATATCCAATTTATGGTCCCAATGCAAGTTTTATATGTGATGTAGAATGATTCCAACTTAACTTTAGTCAAAGCAAGCCATCCATGTGGCAAAATGAAAAACAAAAAGAGGAAAAATAATGATTTTAACCCCTAAGTGCCTATGTTTTGACTAATCCCTTTATATGGAGAGGGAATGTAAGTGTGGTGCAGATTACTATGTGCATGGAATCTATTTTAGGAAGGCTATAAACCCTCCAAAGATCACAAAAAGATTACAATGTGTGTTTTTCTACATAGGTGCACGCGTCTCAAAATAGACAGAGGTGTCGTGAGTGCCAATGCGCGAAATGAAAGTGAATTATGGGTGTAGGTGTGCATAAGGCACTGAGAAATATAGTGGTTTTCACGCACGTGCACTGAAGACGCGTCTCTGGGTAAACAAATCTACGCACGTCTATTAAACGACCGTGAAGAGAATTTCAGATGAAATTCTCTTATTTCTGTTTTAAGACTTTTGTGACAATTGTTTTGATAAACGCTTTCGTGATGATGGACCACACTAGTTTGGTTCGAAATGTCAAAAATAAAAAAACCTATGCGATGAATCCGAAAGAACTCTTTGATCAAAATTCTCTTAGCTTAGCTTTGAATTTGGCTTTCTGCAGGTCGGCTTGGGCCGATTATGGTTCCTGTAGGTTAAATAAATAGAAAGAAGAGCTAAAATAACCCAAATGGGGTAGGAAATTGATACCTTTCCCCAGTGGAGTTGTCAATCTGTTACACCTCTTTTGTCACCTAAATGAGCAAAATAAAGGGTGCTTACAAGCCCAGTTGGGTCAGCTAAGAAAGACAGCAGTAGAGGAAAGAGTTAGAAATATAAAGCATAAAAGATAAGCAAACAATTAAACGAAGAACGATAAAAGGAATTAAAATATAGCACATAAGGACATTAGAACAAGAAATAAACAAGACTCTGCCACCAATGGAAAGGATTGTATTAGTGGAAATAAAACACCAAAGAGAAAGTGAGACTTTGGGTCCCCTCTTCCTCCAAGGGAGGGCTCTTGGACCCCCAAATATTGAGCTCTTCTTACAAGTGAGGAATTAAAATGAAATGGTGAAGAGAATCCGAAGAACATCCAATATATAAGTGATATGAATGGCTAACTGAAATGGTGCTAGCATGCTCTTGATGAGGAAAGAGGATTCTCCAAGAGAATATCAACAACATAACAATAGAAATGAATTCCCTTAAAATGTAGTGCACCCATGGCCTCTTTTTATAGCATAACTTTGAGGCATTATTCAACCAGCTTTTAGTGTGAACAAGGGGCCTTTTAGGGCACCCTTAGGTCTTTGACCAACCCCCTAGTTGGATTCAGCTGAGATTTGGGTGTCAAATCGACTTGGAAGCTAAACCAGAAGTGGGTGGAGAGCTGACCAAAATCATAAATGTGCCATTCTGAGGTGTGCACAACTTTAGCATCCACAGTCATGCATTGGGCGCATGCGTGCTTTTTCGGTGTTTGTGACTGGTGTAGGTGGGCACGCTTCTTGTATATCTTTAGTGCATGCTGATTTTATAACTAGTTGTGTAGTTTTGGACCTTTTGGAAACGCATTCTTGTTCATTTTTGGTCCATGGGTGAACTAATAGTTGTTTGAAGATGCTGGATTCCTGTAACCATTTGCAGACGAAATTTTAGTGATAACAATTGTGGAGCCTGATTATTTTCCTTATTCAAAGGTCTTTTGTTTTCAGCCATGTTTATACCCCATGAAGACTTTACACCCTGGAAGAATGTACACCTCTCCATGTGGGGGAGTGCAGGGGGGATTTCCTCCCCTGTGGGGTCTAGGGGGGCCATCGCCCCGGGTGGGGGGTTGGGGGGAAAATCCCTCGAAGGAAAAATTCCCTTGTAAATGTATATTGTAATTTCATAGTAAATCTGGACCATTCATAATAAGGTTGTAGATCTGATGGTAGAAGTTATGTTAGGTTTTTTTGCTTGAGAAGGAAACCCTCTTTTATGAGGGAAATGTATTGAGGCTATGTATTATTGTGAATATTGTATTCTCGGTGAAAATACTGTGAGAGAAAGAAGAGGAAGTTACAACGGGTGTGTTGCAGGTTGTATCCCTTCATTTGCTAGGTAATAATAAAGGAAGGACCTGGCAATTTCTCTGGTGGACATAGACCACACTAGGTGAACCACGTATATATGTGTCTCTATTGTATTGTGTATATTCTTTGTTTTATTTCTTCATTTGTTTTATTTTGTTTCTTTTTCATCCTATTTTTTTGACAACTAGTATTAGAGAGAAAGGTAACTCACAGGAAAAGAGGGTTCTTGGTTTGAGTGGGTGCAATGGTGGAAGAGGGAAAGTTTAGGGTCTAGAAATTTAACGGCCAAAACTACCAGTTATGGAAGATGCATATGGAAGATTATTTATATCAGAAGGATCTATTTTTACCATTGGGTGGAATATAAAAGAATTCAACGGATATGAAGGACGAAGAATGGGATATTCTTGATAGAAAGACACTAGGAATGATACAGATGAGCCTAGTAACGTTGGTGGTTTTAAATATTTCGAAAGAAAATACAACGAAGGATCTAATGGATGCATTGGATAAACTGTATGAAAAAACCTCGGTGTCCAGTAAGGTATTTCTAATGAAGATATTATTTAATATGAAGATGTCAGAAGGTGGGTCTGTTGCAGATCATTTAAATGAATTTATTATGGTTACTAATGAACCAAGTTCTGTAAAAGTGGACGTTGATGATGAGGTTAGGGATATTATAATATTGTGCTCATTACCAGAAAGATGGAATGGATTTTTCATGGCTGTAAGTAACTCTGTCTCTAGTTCAAACACTTTAAAATTTGATGATGTTGTTTGTCTTATCCTTAACGAAGAAATGCAATGGAAAATCACAAGTGAGACATCAGGTAATGCGTTAAACATGGAGAAAATGGGAAGACAAAAGGATAGAGAAAAGGGCTTAGGGAACCACGGGAATTCTAGGAAGGGCATGTCCAAATCTAGACTGGGAAAGATAGAGTGTTGGAATTGTGGGAAGAAAGGACATCTGAAGAAAGACTGGAGAGCTCCAAATAAACAAAGAGATGAACTACAGGAGAAAAATCAGGAAGCAAATGTAATAGGTGATGTGTTACAAAATGCTTTGATTCTTTCTGTAGATAATATTTCCTAGTTTTGGGTAGTAGATTTAGGGGATTCATTTCATGCCACACCCCATAGGAAACTTTTTCTAGATTATGTTCAAGGTGATTTTGGACAGGTTCATTTGGGTGATGATGCACCATGCAAAATTGTTGGAATGGGAAAAGTAAAAATAAAGAAAAGGAATGGAAACAAATGGTTGTTGAAAGAGGTAAGACATGTTCAAGATATAAGGAAAAATCTAATTTCAATACCACAGTTGGAAATTGAATGTTGTATATCCATATTTACAAATAAGATGTGGAAGGTCACCAAAGGATCACTAGTGATAGAAAAAGGAGAGAAGGTAGGTATATTTTATTTTTGTACTGGTAATACTGACTCTTCTATCTTTTTATATTCTATAGGACTAGGTACAACACTGTGGCATCATAGTCTTGGACACTAGAGTGAGAAGGGGATGCAAATACTTCACACAATATTTTTTTTGCTAGATCTTAAACAAATTGATTTGGATTTCTATGAGCATTGTATTTATGGAAAACATAAGAGAGTTAGATTTCTTAGAGTCGGAAAAGAAAAGAAGAGTGAAAGGTTAGAACTTGTGCATACATATGTATGGGTAAAAACTCAGGTATCATCTCTTGGTGGCTCTCATTATTTTGTTACTTTTATTGATGATGCAACTAGAAAAACTTGGGTTTATTGCATTCGACAAAAATATGATGTTTTTGATACATTTAAAAATGGAAAGATTTTGTTGAGAATGAGACAAGAAAAAGGTTGAAGTGTCTCAGATCAGACAATGGAGGTGTGGTGATGCAGGTGCTCGCAAGCACGTCGGCTCACAGAATCTTCTCCTTTCACACGGCCCAAAGAACTTAAATTCTCTTCTATTTCCCTATCGGGAAATCTGCACCCACAGTAATCCTCGTGGGATCCCCTTTCTGAACATAGGAGATCGGACTTCACGACTTCGCAAGGTCAGTAGTCAACATTGGACTCTCGGATCCCCGAAAACCCGATACAAGTCAATGCTGACCTTTTTCTTGGTGACGCAGGCACTCACAAGCACGTCCGCTCACAAGATCTTCTCCTTTCACATGGCCCGAAGAACTTAAATGATCTTCTATTTCCCTATCGGGAAATCTGTGCCCACAGTAATCCTCGTGGGATCCCCTTTCTGAACTTAGGATATCGGACTTCACGACTTCGCGAGGTCAATAGTCGAACATTGGACTCTCGGATCCCCAAAAACCCGATACAAGTCAACGCTGACCTTTTCCTATCAGAGTTTTTCCTATCGCAATTTCGGCACTCGCGATGTCGAGCAGCTCGGTTCTCCGACTCCCGAGTCCCGATAGGCCGAAACTCCGATGCGCTCGCGAGTTCTGACTTTTCAACGCCTTCACTCCATCGGTGTTTCAGAGTTCACAATATCGTGAATCCTAATGCATATATGTTAGGACTTCTCACCACGAAACCTCGATGTGGAGTGCCACCTGTCTACCTCACTGACTTCTCCGTGGCCCCACACAATTTCACTTTAGCTGTCGGGATATCGCGTTTCATGATTTCGTGATTCCTAGTTCCTAGATATCCAAAATGGATGATCATGTGACATGCGTCCTCCCACAGACGGACATCTCAGATCAACTCTCGCTAATTCAGGACTTTTGCTTCCAATTTCCCAACTTCTCGATCTCGAGAACACCGATATCCCAAACGTCGATATCCCGATAAGTCAACCCTTTTGGGACTTTTGTACCCGCTTCTCTGTGCTAAGGGTTAAACCACGTGAAACTCCCCATCGATCCAATGGTTGACAGGTATTTTGATCAGATCCGACGGTTCAGATCCATCCTTCTTGTGCGCTCCTCCTACTCCTTTTTGGACGTAGAAATTCTCAATGGTCTAGAATCTGTCGGCCCATCCGACAGCAGCTCTGCCCCTTCCTGAGCTTATGTGCTTCCTTCCGGGACTTGGAAGAATTTCAATCTTCCAAAGACTTCAACCTTGGCCTTGCTTCTTCTCTGCGAACTCCTCCCACTTTGAGCTTCACCGCACATATAAAAACGTTGTCCCTCCTGAGCTTTACTCCTTCCGAATCCTTGAAGGATTCTTCAAATCCTGTCTCTGCAGAGTAATTACATGCACACAAAGGTGCTATCCGCCCTGATAATTTAAAATACTCAGACCCCTAAGGGATTTTATCCTTCTTTCTTCTCCCACAGATGGATAATGTAATGCCCTCCTGGCTATTTCTCTCTCAAGCAACCTCTTGTTGAGTCTGCAGGGTGTTCAATAACCCTGTGAAGATCCCTCAGTGGACTCTTCCTTTAAATTCCAGAACTCAAATGGTTCCCTTCCTTTCCGTGCCTATCTGCACAATGTCTCAATGCCCACCTAGCAGAGTATCTTCTCATAGAACGCCCAGTATTTCTGTTCTCTTTCTGTTCACTCATACGCTTTCTCAATGCCCTTCTGGCAGAGCTTTTAGAATCCTTAGTGATTATGTTTCTTCAGTGAACTTCTCAACATAAGTCTTCCTCCTCAGTGTCCCCTTTCACTATCTCAATGCCCACCTGGCAGAGCTTCACAGAACTCCTCAGAGCTTCTGTCTGCAAGTGTATACCTCCTACACAACCTTACCTCCTGAGGTGTTCAACAATCTCACAGGTCTTTCCTGAGTTGTTGATTCCAATTCCTGTGCTCGCAACACGCCTTTGTTTGAACCCGCAAAATTTAGAAGTGCTTTAGTGCACTAGTATTCAGAGACCGCAGTACTCTGTCACACTTTCCTAGCATGAAAACTCAAATACCTTTACCTGAAATCAGACACACTCCTGCAATTGCAACTCTAACAACATACATTCATATCATATGAAGAACGCCCACAGACATTCATTTAATACATAGTCATGTAGGAAAAACCGCTCTTTGTATTAAATATGGAAAACACTTGTATTTACAAGGTGTTCCTGAGCACGACCTGTAATAAGGTCTTGACTCCTTCTCTTCTCTTACTCAACTCTTTTTTCCTATCCCCTCTGCTCACTCTCTTTAAAATGAGATACTAAAAATATCTTTTACATGAGGGGGCTCTGCGAGCTCTTCCCTCCAATCTACCTACCCTATTCAATTACATTGAATGGGCTGTCTAGTCCAGCATCGGATCTAGATCTCAGCCTTACAAAAAATTTAAGTCCTACCTACCTAATGCCTGCACAAAGGAACGACTCTATGGCTCAACAACCTAAGCAATTAAATTACATTCATTCAAATTTTAAATGAGGCTGCGCCTCTCTTCAACACGCGATTTGAATACGTTGACGTGGCTGGCTGATGTGGAGAGATGCTCTTGCATCATACTCCTTAGCTGCAAAATTCATGAGCTTCCCATCTCTAATGTTGCAATCCTCCTGGATCCCAAATCATCCTCTGGAGCTGTTCACCCACTCCATATTCCTATTGTTGTTGCTGCTTCTGCGCTGCTACTATTGCTTCCTTCCTTCTTCTCAACCTCTCCTTGCTAGTAGTTTCTACTAACCGGATCATCAGCTCTCTGATCATTCCAATCACTTCGTCCAACTTCTCCAACGGCTGGCTCTATTCGTGCAGTCTCCTCAACTGCAAAAACTTTCGGCACATGAGAAGATCCTCATGATATCCCATGCCTTCTTCATCATCAGCTTCCAACTTCACCTGTTGGATGTGCATGCCCTGCACTTTCACCCTTTTCTCCAGGGCTTCCATTTGTTCATATAGATCATCCAAACTAATGTTGTCTATATCTTCTTTCTCTGCTGAAAACTCCCATGTTGCATTCTTTTCAGTCTCCTGGCTGAAAATATTGAGCCATTCCTTAGAATGTTCATCATCCTCTTCGTCTACTTGGGCAGCTTCCAAATTCTGCTCCAACTCTTTTGCGACAGTCTTAGATAGTTGTCCTTCTGTTGTTGCTGCATCTGCAACACATATTTCTACCTCCCCCTGGGCAAGTGGTAGGAATATCTCGATTCCCCCAATCACTATAAGGCTCCTCAGATCAACCTCTCGGATGGTGAAAGTTTTCAACTTGTCATCATCTTCATTCACATGGCTTGGAAAACCACACAAATCTTCATCCTCTACCATTTGTACCTGCTGATCTAAACTCACCTCTGAGTTCACCTACTCTATCATCTCCTCTGGCTGATTTCGACTCACTTCTGAGTTCATGAGACCCTCAAATAGTCTCATCTTCTCATCCCTGCCCACCTGGCAATATGGGATGTTTCCACTACCCTCCTGGCAGTCTTCGAGATCCCGCAGCGACCTCATATCATTTCCCAGCTAGCAATGTGAAATTCCTTGGATGTCCTCTTGACAGTCTGTGAGATCTTCGGCTGATCTCAACTCTTTGCCCACCTGGAAATATAGAATTTCCTCTCTTCCCTCATGGCAGTTCTTGAGATATTCGGCTGATCCCATTTTATCCTCTTCTCCGAGATCTCTCCCAATCTCCGGTTCACATATCTGAACCATCTCCTCAGGTCCGTCAAGGTTTTCAGTATGCCTCAACCATCCTTTTAACAGCTTACGCTATCTTCTAGCCATCAACTCCCTGACTGGCCATTTTACCTTCAGCTTCTTCATGGTCCATTCGTATACCCATCTCTGCTTGGTATTCTACTGCATCTGCAGTTCAAGCTCTTCTATTCTTTCCCTGATGTCGGCAAGTTATTTTCCCCTTTCGGCTGTTCTCATCAGCTCTGGGTATTTTCTTTCAGCATACCTACGACCTTCAGTAGCCATGTTGCTGTCTCTGTCTGCCCTCCTGGAAAACCTGTTGCTGTCACTCTGCATCCCGAGTGTTTCTAGCCTCATCCTACAGTCCTGCTGACTGTCTTCGGGATTGTTGCCTACCTGCAAACAATCCTTATAGAGTCTCTAGCGCTCTGTCTTCTTCCTTTACCTTCTCTCTTCACCTGAAATACACAGATGAAATCCTGCTCTGATACCACTTGATGTGTATCATAGTGCTCTTTACCTCTTATGCCTCCCTCATCTGAAATATACAGACAAGAATCAGGCTCTGATACCAAAACTGGTGCAGCACGCACTCACAATCACGTCCACTCATAGGATCTTCTCCTTTCACACGGCCCGAAGAACTTAAATTCTCTTCTATTTCCCTATCGGGAAATCTACACCCACAGTAATCCTCGTGGGATCCCCTTTCTGAACTTAGGAGATCGGACTTCGCGACTTCGCGAGGTCAGTAGTCGAGCATTGGACTCTCGAATCCCCAAAAACCTGATAAAAGTCAACGCTGACCTTTTCCTTGGTGATGCAGACGCTCACAAGCACGTCCGCTCACAGGATCTTCTCCTTTCACACAGCCCGAAGAAATTAAATGCTCTTCTATTTCCCTATCGGGAAATCTACACCCATAGTAATCCTCGTGGGATCCCCTTTCTAAACTTAGGAGATCAGACTTCGTGACTTCGCGAGGTCAGTAGTCGAGCATTGGACTCTCGGATCCCAAAAAACCCGATACAAGTCAACGTTGACCTTTTCCTATCGGAGTTTTTCCTATCGTGATTTCGGCACTCGCGATGTCGGGCAGCTCGGTTCTCCGACTCTCGAGTCCCGATAGGCCAAAACTTTGATGCGCTCGCGAGTTCTGACTTTTCTACACCTTCACTCCATCGACATTTTAGAGTTTGCAATATCGCAAATCCTAATGCATATATTTCGAGACTTCTCGCCATGAAACCCCGATGTGGAGTGCCACCTGTCCACCTCACTGACTTCTTCATGGCCCCACACAATTTCACTTTAGCTGTCGGGATATCGCGTTTCATGATTTCGCAATTCCTAGTGCCCATATCTCCAAAATGGATGATCATGTGACACGCATCCTCCCACAGACGGATGTCTCATATCAACTCTCGCTAATTCAGGACTTTCGCTTCCAATTTCTCGACTTCTCGATCTCGAGAACGCCGATATCCTGAACGTCAATATCCCGATAAGTCAACCCTTTCATGAATTTTGTACCTGCCTCTCTACACTAAGGGTTAAACCATGCACGAATCCCTGCCGATCCAATGGTTGATGGGTATTTTTATCAGATCTGGCGGTTCAGATCCGTCCTTCTTGTGCGCTCCTCCTGCTCCTTCCTGGACGTAGAAATTCTCAACAGTCTAGAATCTGTCGGCCCATCTGACGACAGTTGTGCCCCTTCCTGAGCTTCTGCGCTTCCTTCTGGGACTTGGAATAATTTCAATCTTCCAAAGACTTCAACCTTGGCCTTCCTTCTTCTCTTCAAACTCCTCCCACTTTGATCTTTGTCGCACGTATAAAAACATTGTCCCTCCTGAGATTTACTCCTTCTGAATCCTTGAAGGATTCTTCAATTCCTGCCTCTGCAGAGTAATTACATGCACACAAAGGTTCTATCCGCCCTGATATTTTCAAATACTCAGACCCCTAAGGGATTTTATCCTTCTTTCTTCTCCCACAGATGGAGAATGTAATGCCCTCCTGGCTATTTCTCTATCAAGCAACGTCCTGCTGAGTCTGCAGGGTGTTCAACAACCCTGTGAAGATCCCTCAGTGGACTCTTCCTTTAAATTCCAAAACTCAAAGGGTTCCCTTCCCTTCCATGCCTATCTTCACAATATCTCAATGCCCACCTGGCAGAGTATCTTCTCACAGAACGCCCAATAGTTCTGTTCTCTTTCTGTTCACTCATACACCTACTCAATGCCCTTCTGGCAAAGCTCTCAGAATCCTTAGTGATTCTGTTTCTTCAGTGAACTTCTCAACATAAGTCTTCCTCCTCAGTGTCCCCTTTCACTGGCTCAATGCCCACCTGGCAGAGCTTCACAGAACTCCTCAGAGCTTTTGTCTGCAACTGTATACCTCCTACAAAACCTTACCTCCTGAGGTGTTCAACAACCTCACAGGTCTTTCCTGAGTTGTTGATTCCAGTTCCTGTTCTCACAACACTCCTTTGTCTAAACCCACATAATTCAGAAGTGCTTCAATGCACTAGTATTCAGAGACCGCAGTACTCTGTCATGCCCTCCTGGCATGAAACCTCAAAGACCTTTACCTGAAATCAGACACACTCCTGCAAATGCAAATCTACAACATACATCTACAAGATACATTCATATCATATGAAGAACACCCACAGACATTCATTTAATACATAGTCATGCAGGAAAAACTACTCTTTGTATTAAATATGGCAAACACCTGTATTTACAAGGTGTTCCTGAGCACGGCCTGTAACAAGGTCTCGGCTCCTTATCTTCTCTTACTTGACTCTTTTTTCCTATCCCCTCTACTCACTCTCTTTAAAATGAGATACTAAAAATCTCTTTTACCTGAGGGGGCTCTGCGAGCTCTTCCCTCCAATCTACCTACCCTATTCAATTACATTGAATGGGCTGCCTAGTCTAGCATCAGATCTAGATCTCAGCCTTACAAAACATTTAAGGCCTACCTACCTAATGCCTGCACAAAGGCACGACTCTATGGCTCAACAGCCTAAGCAATTAAATTACATTCATTCAAATTTTAAATGAGGCTGCGCCTCTCTTCAACACGCGATTTGAATTCGCTAACATGGTTGGCTAGCTGGCTGGCTGATGTGGAGAGATGCTCCTGCATCATGGTGAATATTGCAGCAAGGAGTTTGATGATTACTGTTCATACCATGGGATTCATAGAGATAACACAGTTCCAGGAACACCAAAAGAAAATAATGTGTTAGAAAGGATGAACAAGGCATTCATGGAGCATGCAAAGAGTATGAGATTATATGTTGGTTTTCCCTTACAATTTTTTGCAGATGTTGTAGATATTGTTGTTTACTTAATAAACAAAGGAACTTCAAGATATTTTTATGGTGGAATTCGAGAGGAGGCATGGATAGGTAAAAGGGTAAACTATTCTTTTTTGAAGACTTTCAGTTGTGAAGCATTTGTCCATATTGATAAAGAAAATAGAACAAATCTTGAGGCAAAATCCAAGAAGTGTACCTTTATTGGAAATGGTTTTAATGATTTTGGTTATAGCTTATGGGATGATGAAAATCACAAAATCATTAGGAGTAGAGATGTCATATTCAATGAGAAGGTCATGTACAAAGATCAGTTGCAGGGAAAGATACAAGAAACATAAAAACCATAATACATAGTGCTTGATGAGATCACTGAAAAAGAAATTACAAAGGCACAAGAAGATCAAAATGTACAACAACATGAGCAACAGGTACCTCAAACTCCTGCAAGTGTTTTTATAAGATCTACCAGGTTAATTAGACCCCTTGAACGATAATCTCGTTCATTATATTATTTATTATTGACTGATTCTAGTTAACTAGAATGTTATGAAGAGGAAATGTAGGTAGACACCAAAAAGAAGTGGGAGCAAAGAATGAAAGAGAAAATAGATTCCCTAGTAAATAAATAGACTTGGGATTTGATTCAGTTGCCTACATGAAAAAGAGCATTACAAAATAAATGTGTTTATAGTTTGAAGGAAGAATATTGAGGAAAACAGTGGTACAAGGTTAGATTTGTTGTAAATGGGTTTTCACAAAACAAAGGTATAGATTTTGATGAAATACTTTTTCATGTTGTTAAAATGACTTCAATTAGGATTATTTTAAGACTTGTGGAAGTAGAAGATTTACATCTTGAAAAATTATATGTAAAAAAAACTTTTCTCCATGGGGATTTGGAGGAAGATATTTATATGCAGCAGTCACAGGGGTATGAGATCAAAGGGAAACAAAATTTGGTATGCAGGTTGAAGAATATCTTGTATGGCCTAAAGCAAGCTACAAGGCAGTGGTATTTGAAGTTTGACAGGTTTATGACATAACGAGGTTATAGTAGATGCCATTATGATCACTGTGTTTATTTTAAAAGGATAGAAAATGGCAGCTATATTATATTGCTATTGTATGTAGATGACATTCTTGTTGCAAGGTCTAATATGCAGGATATAAATGTGCTCAAGAAGAAGGGTGAGTACATAGAGAAGGTGTTGGAGAGGTTTAGAATGAAGAATGCAAAACTAGTTAGTACACCTTTGGATAACCACTTCAAATTAACTAAGGAAATGTGTCCCAAGACACAGGAGGAGATAGAATACATGTCCAGGGTCCCTTATTCATCAACAGTTGGCAACTTGATGTATGTGATGGTTTGCACAAGACCATATATTGCAGATGCAGATGGATTTGTGAGTAGGTATATGAACAATCCAGGTATATAACATTGGGAGGAAGTAAAGTGGATTCTCATGTATTTGAGAGGTACTACTAACTCATGCATTATGTTTTGAAGGTTCAAACATTGTTCTATATGGATATGTTGATTCAGATATGGAAGGTGATAAATATAGGAGGAGGAGCACCACAAGGTATGTTTTTACTATAGGTGGAATAAAAATATGTTGGATTTCGAAACTACAAAAGGTTGTTGCACTTTCAACAATAGAGGCAAAGTATGTTGTTTCTATAGGGGCTAGTAAAGAGATGATTTGATTACAGAGGTTTATGGAGTAATTGGGAAGGAAGAGGAAGAATAACAGGTTGTACTGTGACATTGAGAGTGCCATTCATCTTGCAAATAAATAATGCTTACATTCAAAGACTAATCATATACATCCCAGGTACCATTTCATACGATCCATCTTGGAAGATGGAAATTTGAAGTTGGAAAAGATATACACTAGCCAAAATCCTACAAACATGTTAACAAAGGGAGTAACCAGGGAGAACCTAAGTTCCTGCTAAGTTTTTGTTGGTCTTCAAGAATGAAGGTGAAGATGAGAAATTTTCGAGGTCCAAGAAGGATCATAGTCCATTAGATACAACAACGATGGAGTTGTTGAGATCAGTCTCCAAGTGGGATATTGTTGGTTGTGGAGCTTGATTATCTTCCTGATTCAGAGGTATTTTTTTTTCAACCATGTTTATACCCCATGAAAACCTTACACCCTAGAAGAATGTACACCCCTCCACGCAAGGGATTGTAGGGGGGCTTGCCCTTGTGGGGTCCAGGGGTAAGAGGGTCCCTGACGGGGGTTGAGGGGAGAAGCCCCTAAAGAAAAAAATTACTTGTAAATGTATATTGTAATTCCATAGTAAATCTAGACCGTTCATTATAAGGCCACAGATCTGATGATAGACATTATGTTAGGGCTTTTTTCCCTAGAAGGCAACCCTCTTTTATGAAGGAAATGTATTGTGGCTATGTATTATTGTGAATATTAGATTATGAGTGAGGAGACTATGAGAGAAAGAAGATGAAGTTGCAGTGGGTGTGTTGTAGGTTGTATCCCTTCATTTGTTGGATAATAATAAAGGAAGGATTTCTTTAGTGGATGTAGCCCACACTAGGTGAACCACGTATATATTTGTCTCTCTTGTATTGTGTATCTTCTATGTTTTATTTCCGCATTTGTTTTATTTTATTTCTCCACGATCCTGTTTTTCTTAAAACAATTCTATCACAAAATTTTGAGTCAATCACATTTACTCATATTACTAGGAGCCTAAACAAAGATGCAAACCACATGGCTAATCAAATCCTAGATTGGAATCTATCACATTAACATACATCATCCCAATTTCAATGTCATTCATCATCAATAAAACAAGGAAGCAATCATCACATCACATATATGCACAAAAACATAAGAAGCATCATCATCAAAATACATACT
>JZKD02S1676067.1:180565-198339 GCA_000966675.3 Picea glauca
CTTAGGGATCGTGAGATGTAGTTGTCGAATCTGGCGCGCCCACACACACACATGCAAAGAATATAACACATACCCAACACTTCCAACTCATAATTCGTTTGGCTCTTGCAGCTGCATGCATCAATATTTATTATGGCTTACAACAATTCCATACCCAATACCATTATTATTGTAATTTTCTCAACCTTCAATTAGACAAACCAATTGTTAGCATAATCATGTAACAATTTGTAATTATTAATTTCTCAAATCTGTTTTATATAGGAAAATAAAATTTCCAGGCATGAATTTTTCTGCTCATAATGTTTGGCTTTTGTAGTTGTAGATATCATTCTTCCTTCTAGGCTTACATCCCTTCCATATCCAATACCATCCTACTTGCAATTTTCCTCAACCTTCACTCAACCAAACATTTTGTCAATAACATGCATATGTAGATTTTCATGGAAACAATTACAAAAATTCACAAAGTGATCTCATATTTTCTTACAACAACAATTCAATCACTTCCATTAATCCAACTATTAACTGGAATGAACCCATCATTATTTACACATGTATTATCATCCAATATTTCCTTTCTTCTATCCACCAATATTTCTATCACTTTGTTCCCTTGACAAATTTTTTCCATAATTTATCATTATATAACTACTCTCACCTGCAAATTTCTTGTTGCATTATCTAATGGCTCCTGAAGTGTTTTCAACTTCATGAGTTAGAAATACTCACATGTTTTCAATTTATATCATAATCATTTCTATTTTATATAATATATACAGGCATTCACCAAAATGCATTCAATAAATCCTATAATACCACTTGTAACATTTTTAATAACTCCTAAAAGTGATCTCATAATTGTAACAACAACAATCCAATCACCTTCAACTAGTATTCGTATTAAATATAATGCAACTATCCATCATTATGTATTCTCATCACCACATGATTTTAATAATGCAACAATTAACTACTAAATAAAATAGCAATCGATGTGCCAATACCCATGGCCACATCTACACAATGCATCCGTGCATTGACTACATAATACCACATAACTATGTCATGCATTCCACCATGATGAGTTGGATAGACTGGCCAATGCCTCAACACATCATCCATACACTTCCTACTGATTGCCTGACTATTTGGATACCTTCCTTTTCAACCCAAACACAACACCAAGATTGCAATTCTTAAGTTCTCTTATGTGTTAGCAAATAGGTTGCATTCCAAACATCATATATACAATAGATACCATTTAGCACTCACATAGAATTATTTCCCTTCGATATCCAACCATATTATGGTCTCACAGATGACTAGCTCCATGGATATTCATTGTTATTGAAGGAGTATGTCTCCTGAATTAAGTTGGTTATGACCCCATAACTAATCATAACACAATATACAACTTCTAATCTATCTAAATGAATTAAAACGTCAATACCGATTACATACTCTATGTCTTTGGCCATTACATATCGATTTAAATCTTGAATAATAAACTAAGGGAATTTTGTACCTCAATTCCCTTCAACATAGAAGCAACAAAGGCATACCTAGATGGTTGTTATCAACCTACTTGATTCTACATGATTAACTAGTATTTGTAGAAGCACACAGACTTCCTCCTTCATCGTTTTGATCACCATTCCTACTACCCTCATGGGTCTTCACATAGATGGAAATCATAAGCAACAACAATATCCACATATGTAACCATGCTATATCATTTTTCCTGAATACATAATCCATCATTAGTCATACTCAATTTCCATAACATCATTGTTTCATAATAACAGACTATTATAAGTTCCCAAGCATGTGCATATGCACAATTACACATCCATATGCACCAAGAATTCACTATCATCATGCCTACTAATGCATATGCATTTTAACTTCATTGTATGCCTCATGCACTCTAGTGGATTTATGTTTCAATTAACTTATTATTTATTTATTTATTTTGTAGTTGGTTTTCCTTGAATTCCTTTAGATCCTTGTTGTCTTGTGTGCTCCCATTCTACTCCTCTGCACTGTAGTTCCCTGGTCTAAGTACTTTCCAGCCAAGTTTCACTTGGCCATTCTGCAATCCAACCAATGTACTCAATTTGCAGCAGCGCCTTTTGGGTAGTCATATCCAACTTTACCTTTATGAAACATTCCAACACCCTGGAATGCAGTAGCTCAAACATTCCATCACTCTACTACCACAAAATTCTTGAACCAAATACTATTACTCCCAGTTGTCCATTAGACTACTTCTTTCACACTTAAGCTTTTCAATTGTCTACACCTCTCTTCCTTCAAGGCTAGAAAGTCATAATTTTCCTTTCTATGCTCATTACTGACATTATTCACCGGCTATCTTCATGTCTTATGTGAGGATTCTTTCTTTTGTATTTGCAATTCATTTAGATCCTGTAGTTGTTGACTAATAATTTTTTTCCACTATTCTTGAGTTCTTTATCCACTTTTCATTACTTTCCCTGTAGTTCTTTGTTGCCTCAACCAACTTCTACAAGATCTATCATTCTTCCATGACTATGATATCCAATCCTAGACTGGAATTGATCCAGTTAAATCTCTAATCCTACCAAATATGCAAGCAACCATTTTTTTTAGAAGTATACATATTATAGAAATCTGCCAATTAATGCTACAAGTATTTTTTTCTGCTTAATTCATGAAGAAATATATCATCATTCTCCAAATTATAACAATTCAATGTTATTCTTCTCTGAGTAATATTTTCGATGATTATTCCCATGCCCCAATCTGATCTTTGAGATGAAAGTCGGGGATTCCTAAAAAATTCACTTTAACCCTTTTTGTGCAAACACGATCTTGAAGCGCCAATGGAATGGTTGTGTGCCAATCTTGTCAAACTATTCCATGGCCCCTTCAAAATGGTACAAAATTAAAAATTTTCATAGGTACTTCCTTCAATCCACTTTTCTTTTGATCGTGATTCAAAACCATGGGCTTATCCACTCTAAGTGATGTTCCTTTAGTGCCTTTCTCTTTATTCTTCTACACAAGACCTCGTTTGAAAGTGTCTGTGGGATTTTTCACTTTTAGGCCCTTCGTGCCTCTAATCAACCCCTTTACCTTATCATGAGACTGAAACTTGGAACCAAGTCCTCCAGACTTCGACCTTTGTCAATTCTCCCTTTTTGATCTTCCAACTTTCCTATGACAATCACGACTTAACCCGATGTTGAGATGGACGATCCATATTTATTTTGGATCTTCGACACTATGGGAATCTGTGATAACACAACTCTCGAGTCGTTCAACTTCCCTGTAGTGAAACCTATCGAAGTGGTCATAAAGTGACGATAACCGCTCATTGTCGGTTAACACCTCCCCTTACATTATCCTTATACCAACTTAATCCAATGGATATGAATTAATGAGATAGATGGTCCTTATTCACTTCGGGACTTCGATACTATGTGACTCCAGGATATCACAACTCCTAAGTTGTTCAAATCCCTCAGAGTTATACCTATCGAAGTGGTCATAAAGTGTAGGCGACCGATGGTTGTCAATTAACATTCTCACTTACTTTGTTCTCCCACTTCTTGATCAAACAAGGAGGAAGGATCCTACCATATATTGATCTAAGGTTGTTGGGACTTCGACACTACGATACTCCGGTATATTACAACTCTTCATTTTTTCAACTCCCCTGGAGTTATATGTGTCGAAGTACTTACGCCCTCCTTCCATTGCTTGATTGAACAGTTGAGAAAAGTCCTGAAGGGATCTTCGATCGACGGTGTGCGTGAATTCGCTACTTCCTCCTTTGGAAATTTCTCTAATAGTGATGTTGGAAATTCTTGGAGGCTGTAATCCTAGAGATGACATGGCATGTTAATGTCACCTACGGTCACATGGACCCATAGTATGTGCACCACGTGTCACTTTGAAATGGAAATTTTGGGGTTCAAAAGGCCCTGAATTCATGTGACATGTGTCCCCATATGACACCCCTACCACGTGGCATAAGACAGATCATCCACCACACATACAATCCATTCTCATCCACTCCATATCTGACGGCCTGCGTAATCTCGTGACTGTGGCTTTGCACTTTGTGTCTTCGGCACTTCGCAGCTTTGACACTTATGGCTTTTCCTAGTCTCCAGTAGTCGTCGAAGTGGCGAAGCACGGAGTCTCTAAACTTATATATCCTTGTACTTCTTATTGAATGGTTGGCATTTCTCTTGAATTATTCCTTCGATCTGACGGTTGGTGAGATTTCAAGGCTTCGACACTCTGGGACTCTGGGATACTACAACTCTCAAGCAGTTAAATTTCACCTGGAGTTATACATGTTGAAGTGGTCATAAAGAAATGATGACTGCATACTGTCGGTTAACACCTATGCTTACTTCATCCTTCCACTAATGTTATATCTCACAGTTAGTATTACTCTCGAAGTTCTTCCCTCGATCTAACAATTAGCAGGATTTAGTGACTTTAGCCTTCATGATTTCTAGTACTCAAACTTCTTTACATTTGGAGGTTCAATGCCAAATTACCACGATCAACAATAGAGATTTCATCTGATCTTCCTATCAGATCAGATGGTCGACAAGGTTTCACGGCTTTGGCCTTTGACATTTCATGCTTCTACCATGCCTCCCATAATCATCGAAGTGGTGAACTTCCATAGTTTTCTATCTCATAATTGCTTCGATCAACGACTGACGATAGGACAGTTTGATATGACGGTCTGTTTTTACTTGACTTCCGATCTAACGATATAGAGATTCCTTGATTCAACGGTTTTGATCGCTCCCAAAATTCAAAATGGAATGCTCATGATTCCATGATCCCTTACAAGGATCTATGTCTGCATGATTCCTACAATGTTATCTCTCCTAGGATTTCCTTCAACATTTTCAAAGGTCTTAACATTGTGCGCTTTGAACCCATGCAACCTAATACACTACCTCTCCTGAGATTTAGGTTTATATTAGATTCCTATGCACCTCATGCTACAACGACCATTAAAAAAAAGGAACTTTCAACCTTCCAAGTCGAACTCGGGCTCTACAACTCTACATATCGAGCCCATTAAACTTCTCAGACAATCCTGAATTATTTCAACTCGAATTTTCCCATGAATTTGGGGATATTTCTCTCAAATATTTCCTTTTTTCCCAAAATTCATACAGTTTGAAATCTGTGACAGTGAATTTCTCAAATTCGAACTCGTTATGGCCCATACTAGTCCGATGTTTCAACCAGAAGCTCTGATACCAATCTGTAACATACCCAACCAACCACTAGCTGGCCACACTACTTCAAAACACACTTCAAAATAAATTTCAAACTATGATATTAATTAATTCGAGAATAAGCATGAAATACTCACATGCATTAATAAAGATCCATGTTATAGCATAAAATAGATAAAAAACACGCTATGGATATCAAATAAACAACATACATGCACATTATAAATACATATATCAGAGTTAATTAACTACACAGTGGAAAATACATTGTATAGAAAATGTTGAGAGCACTTATCTTTGCAAGTAACCATTCACCAAATGGTTGTATATCAAGGAAGTTACTCCCAAACATATACATTATTGTTCATTTAGTCTCAACAACAAGTCACCCCCAAGCCATGGATATGAATCCACAAGGACGGGTCTTAGGCCAAATCTAAAACACACAACAGATGGCTAACTAGCTCTTAGGTTTTCCAACCACACAACAAATCTTAATTTCTAGCTCTCTTTCCCCCTCGGCTTGCACAACCAAAGAAATGAACACCATTCTCTGCCATGCAATCCCTCGAGATATTCCATTTCTCACCAAGGATCCAATGCTACTATTCAAGAAATATCCCTGCTAGAAACTCCAAGGATTCTTAGTTGTGGATAGTTATTTCATAATTACCATCAATCTCATGCACACATGCATCCATTCCCTCCTATAATGATCAACAATTTATTACAACCACCTAGCAATGGCTCTCCTCCTCCATCCATTTGTTTTCCATGTTCCCCCCCAAGAGCGCACGAATGAGCAAGAATGACGAACCCATAAATGAGTGAGTGAGTGAGTGAGTGAGTGAACCCCCAAACAAACCAAATATGGGTTTATATAATTACTTGGAAATTAAGAACCACATGGCCTCCCCCAAGAAGCTCATGTAAGCCCTTTTCTCCATAAAATCAATTATGGGTAAATAAAAATATAACAAAAAACTTAACCCTTCAAGACCCCTCTCTTGTGGAATCAATACCCTCTATCTCTTTTGTCCTTGTCTATCTTGCAACCAACGATGTATTTTTTTTATTAATGTATGTAGATGTATTACATTTCCTATGCACTTTGTCCCCTTTTCAACTTTACCAACTCACCAACCTAAGTCACAATTACATAATACATTATAGTTCATAAGGTTTAAAACAGGGGTGTTACACTCATCAAGACAAGTTATTGTCTTGTTGTAACAATATAGGATGGCATGGTATTTTTTCAACCAATCCATGCCAATTATAAAATCATATGAACCCAATGGTATGATGTTAACATCTACCTTTGTGTTGAGTCTGTTCATGTCTATTGGGAAATATTTAACCAACTCATTGATATTTCTCTTAGCCCCTGAGGCTAACTGAACTAACCAATATTTATTATGCTTACTTATTTGCAAGTGAAATATTTCAATAATGTTAGATTTTATGTAACTATGGCTAGCTCTAGAATCAATTCAAATTTCTATGGGATGGTTATCAATCTTACCTTCCACTTCAATCATGGGGGATTGATACCCTGCTTTCTTTTTTTCCAAGTCTATATAAATCCTTGGCATGCTTCCTCCCATATATTCAATTATTTCAGCCTATTGAATTTTGTGAACAATCCTCATTCTTTCTCCTTTGTGAGGGAAATACCTATATAAGTGATTTCCCTCACATCCCCAACATTATACATTCTTTTGTCTTGGCCTTTTCCCAAATGAATCTTCTTCATTTTTCTCATTTTGGGTTGATTGTCCTTGTTGATTTGATTGGGATTTCTTCTTGAAAATGGGTGGCTTAAAACCATTATGTATTTGTTCCTTCTTACCCTTCATATTTTCATTCCAAGCTTTTTGAAAGATTGACCTCTCTCTAATCCACTAATAAAGATTATTTTCTCTCCTTATGGCTTCCTCCAAAGTATTTGGTTTATCATATTGTATCTTTTCACTGTAGAAAGTGGGTATCCCACTTAAAAACCTTTGAAGTTTTACCTTTTCATCCTTTATGAAGTCAACATACTTTAGCAACTCAAAGTACCTCTTCTCATACTCATTCATTGTAACACTTCCCAATTTGATTTCAAAGAACTCTTTCATCTTTCTTCTCATAGTAATGCTCTGACAAATATTTCTCTTGGAAATGTCCTTTAAATTGCCTCCATGAGACCTTCGTCTCATCAAGTAGTTTTTCTTGCTTAAGTCAATCCCACCACATGGATGCCTTTCCTTGTAAGTGGTATGTTCCAATTCTTGTTTCTACCCTTGAGGGATAATCATGCAGTTAGAAATATTTTTTCATTTCCAACAGCCAAGCCTTACCCTCATCTATGTTCTTGTGCTGACCATTGAAAGTAGGTGGATTTATTTTCCTGATTTCACCTTGCAATATATCTCCCTCGGGCCTTCTCCTCTGTCTCCTGAGAGGGGACACACTTGGGTTTCTTCCTGGACTTGAACTTGCATGATCTCTCCTAGTGGATTGTTCCGGGTGTTACACATTATTTTCATCACCCTTATGACCATTAATGATGTAAAACTATCATTTATCTTTAGAAGGATCAATGGCCTGAATTCCTGAAGAAAGAAGGGAGAAGAACTTTTCTTGAGCGAAGAAATTGTGTTTTCCTTTGTAAAAACCTTATTAAGGAATATCGTCATAGGCTGCACTATACGCGGGGTGCGATGATGCCTGATCGCCACACCCTTCTCTAAATATAGACAACGACATCATCACAGGCTGCACTATAGCTAGGGTGGGATGATTTATGTGCGTGGGAAAAATGAGCATCTTCTCAATGCTTCTAGAAGGAGAATCTTCTATGGTGAAGTGGCCTCCGAACAGTTTGGATCTTACTTGCTTTCATGATTTAGTGGGATCATCCTAACCTCTTCACCATATCCTCTTCATCTTATAAAAGGAGAGGATCTCTCATGGAGAAGGTTAGATTGGAAATTTAGCTTGGGTTTTGTAGCTTGGATTCTTTGGAGCTTGTATATTGGTTTTGAGATTTTCTTTGTCAAGATAGATTGTGAGTAGCTATTATATCTACAGTATCAGAATCTCCGGATTAGAAGTGTGTGGGAAGCAAGGAACTGTTGGAAGGAACCTGACAACATCAAGGAATCTGGTTATATCTTTCTTCCACATTCTTTAATATAGATATACGTTTCTTTCCTATATGAATGTTTTTTGTTCATATTGTATGATTCCTTGCTCACGTACATAGTTTCATATCAAATAGACTTTGTTATTCTTGTCTTCGTTGGATTGTGTTATTTTGCAGATATTTCTCCATAAGCCTCATGATGGAGCTTGGATTGCATTGGTGAAGTCAGATATTCGATATTTAAAATGTATTTTCTAGATCCATTTCTCATTTGAAAATCGAATCTAAGGAAAGAGTGGTGTACTATATTGTTTTGTTCTAGTTTCATAGTGAATCTAGGGGGATTGATTTGTGTCCACACTTAACAATTAGCCCGATAACAAAATTGGAAACCATACTGGGGAACATATTGTTTTCCTAGTTTGTCTTTATTTCTTACTTTCATTGCTTGGGTTTTGTTTTTTGAGTCACTGGGATATCCAACTTGACTCCCCGACTGTTAAAATTCACTGGAAAAACCTTGATGCTTTTTATTTTTTCCATTTTTTCCTTTGATCTTCGCACCCTTGTTTGAGGGACAGTGTGACGATATAGGATCAACACACCCTACCTTTTGACACAGTGCGACATCTCTGCACTATATATGTTCTTTGTCCTACGACGATCAAGGATCGTCGCACTGTGTTAGTCTAAAAGCCTGCGATGATTGTGAAAAAAAATAGTTTTTTGATGGTTTTCCCTGCCCAGATCTGTGATAAGTGTTTGGGGTGATTTTTTGGGTCTGACTACAGTCTGATTGACAACTTTCAATATGTTTTTAGCCATATTTGCTTTGTTTTATCTTGTTTTCTTTTGAAATATTTGATCTCTTCCTTTGAGTGTCTTTCTGTTACAAAGCATTGTTTTTTCTTTAGAATTCTTTGGTGAAAAAACTTATTTTTATTTTATTGAATAATTCATGTTAAAAGAGAAACTTTGTTTGGGTTGATTTGTTTTATAGATATTTTCTATTACTTTTAGCTATCTTTGAAACAAAAATTTAATTTCTTTCTTTACATTAGATTGGGGGCATCCTTGTATTTGAAGTAGGGAAATTGCATGGTTTTTGTCTTTTTGGTCTTGAATTCTGAAAAAAAAATTCCCCCTCATGGCCCGGGGGGGGGAGAATCGTGTACTGGTGTACAATCTCTTTGGCTCATTTCTTGAAGATCTTGATATTTATGAGTTTAATAAAATTTTGGGACATTGTGCATCTGGGAATGATAAATGTTTTCTCCTTCTCGTAATATAGCTTTCATCGAAGTGAAATATTTGCATTCTCATTTCTTTGCATTGTTTAGAGTAAGTCAAAACATCATTTTTTCCATGCCATTTTCCTCTTGAGTAACAACATCCTTAAAGTAAAAATTGATTAGACATTTTTTATATTTTCTGGTAGAAAACATACATTAGATTAGTTGTAGGGATTTGGAATAGATGTGAAAGATAACTTTCCAAAGTTGTAGACAAACATAGAATCTTGAGTTAGGGAGCGATGAAATCCACTTGACACATTTTGTCCTAGGAATCCATTCTCACACAAGGGTCAATCACAAGGTCGAATTAGGACTAGCAGAGTAACTCACCCTGCTTTGTTGGTCTTGGTGTAGAGATTGTGCGTATTATGGGGGTCACTTGAAGGTATAGCCACAATGATGAGTGGAAGCCTTTCGAGTTGATTTCGGGCTAGATAACCTACCTTTGCACATGGATCGGACTGTCGACTATTTCCCCAAGCATCACTATAGTAATTGGTAACCTAAGTGGTCTATCTCTTTAGGGCCTTTACACAAGGTGATTGTGGAGGGGCAAGTCTTCACGGTACCTGGAATCGACGTTGGCCAAACTCACTCGGGATCCTTGGAGGGTATACCCATGATTATTTGTGGGAGCTTATACCAAGGCATAAGTCCATTAAGTAGGTCGTCAATGTAAATTTTCCACCTGCTCTATCTCAACTCCTTCTTACATTTTCCTCGTGACATTGGATTTCATCACCAACTAGTGTGTTCATTGTAAGAAAGTTTTGTTTGCTTATTTGCTTCCTAGATTTTTAGTGTGTGTTGTTTGCTTTCCCTAACAGACTCGAGGTTGGATATTTATTTAATGGTGTCAATTTGTGAAACGATCAATGAAGGAACCCCTGCTCCAGGGGAACCTTTTGTTTTTCCTTCTTACAAAAGCATTGGTCCTCCTCACATCGCTACTTTGAGCCTTCTAGACCTCACGATTGGATTGCTAGTGTGGTTTTTTTCCACTAAGGTAATATTGAATGCAGTGAGTGCTTCGGTTGTAAGAACTTCCCCCCAAGAACATCAACCTCGTGTTGATCCTTCAACTTCTTCACCAGTAAGATCTTCTTCACCTTCTTCACTTGCAAGGTCTTCTTCCATTTCATCTTCTTCGCTGAGTGAAATCTATAAAGCTAGTAACTCAGTGGATAAGAAGAAGAAGAAAAGGAAGATTAAGAAAAATAAAAATAAGCAAGGGTCCAAACTTCCAACCACTGTCGGCCATGTTGGAAGAAAACAATTACTGTTAATCGTGTTGGGAGTGTTGATGATACCAAGATCACCCGAACAACCTGTAAGCCCAAGTACCCTTACAGGATTTGTAAGGGTAGCCATCTTCTTAAGGATTTCCCTGGTCTATCCAAGGTTATAGAAGCATGTTCTACACACCCTTGCCATCCCATGTCGTCAACCTCTGAACAACATGATGATGACCTCCTGTCAACTAGTCAAGATACCATTGGGAAGAAGAAAAGTAGAGTCAAGTTCCCGAGTATGTTATGAAAAGGGATTCATATAACTCACCTTTTCCCTCGTATGGACGAAGCCTCAAAATTACTGGAAGACATGACTATTTCCCAACCTCAACTTCCTGTTGCTTATCACAAGATTACTCTCGACCCACCTGTAGTTGATGGAATGATCAATCCGGTTCCTTTTTTGGTTCCTCTGGTTGATCATGTAGTCAATATGGTCATGTCCTTAGTTGAACCAGTTGACTAAGTAGTCGATCTGATCCCATCCTCGATCGATCCCACTCTCCCGTTAGAGAGTGCAAACCAAGCAGTTGATCTCTTTCCACCCGTCAACCCCATTCTCCCCTTGGAGAATGAAACCCAAGTGGTCGATATGATCTTGTTATCATCCAATCCTACTCTCCCACTAGACAGTAAACCCAATGTTTCCCATGCTTTTCTCGTTGATACAAAATCTACCATGCTAGGGGGATTTCCTCCTCCCGCAGAACCCCCTCCAAGTAATGAGGCCATCCTTTTTAATTGGGGTGGGCTAGCTGGACCTTGTCTTCCCTCTCACATTCCTTTCAATATTATAGTACAAGTTTGTGATCGGGACGTTCCTCAGACGCTGATAGATGAAGGTTCATCCGTTAGTATTTCATCCTCTATTGTTTGAAAAGATTTGGGTTATCCTCAACTTGTGTTGGTTACCCAAACTCTATTTGCTTTCAATAGAAGAACCAGTCACCCTTTAGGGATCCTTCCTCAATTTTTCTGTAACTTTGGGAGGGAAAAATTTCTTTGTTGATGTCATGGTAGCCCAAGACCTCTTGGATTTCGATTTACTCCTTGGGAGAGATTATGTCTATGCCATGAAAGCTATTGTGTCCACTCTTTTTCGTGTGATATATTTCGCACACGATGAAAGAATGGTGACTATTGATCAACTTTTGTTTGTTGACCATGACTTGACCATCAACTCAATGAACTCCCTAAACGATTCTTATATGTAGAAGGTATCGCCCCCACCATAGGTCAATTATGTGGCATAGTCTCTCATTCCTTCAGCTGCCGATGGAGATGAGCCTCTCATTGTAAGCTCAGTCTCTTATGACTTGGATCTTGTAGTTGACATGGTAATCTCTTTGGTAGGGATATTGGAGCCTGGTCTCCTTACCCCTATCACGACCCTCGACATGTGTTCCTTCCAGAGTGTGTTTCTTCCATATAGTGAAGATCTCTTAGAATCCATGACCGAGTTTTGTCCCTTGACGTGGTGTCCTTCCAGAGCATTGTTTTCTTGGAATCCATGATCAAGAAGAGAGATTTGAGCATGATTTTCTGATTTCAAGCTCATTAAAAAATGAAACCAGCCTTGAACATGATTTTATTATTTCAAGCTCGTTAAAAAATGAAACCGTCTATGAGGATAGTTTTTTCATCTCTGTGAAAACCTCGTTTAAAAATGAAACAGAGGTTACGAAGATAGTTTTTTTCGTCTTTGTGGAAAACTCGTTAAAAAATGAAATAGAAGTTGTGAGCATAGTTCTTGTTCCTGTGTCAAGCTCGTTAAAAATTGAAACATAGGTATGGGGATTGAACCTAGATTCTCAAGAAAGGTTCTTATTCCTGTTTCAAGCTCATTAAAAAGTAAAATAGATTGTTCCCCCTCTCTGTTTGAGTCAAGTCCTTTGTCTAGTATTTGAAGCTTCATTTCATTCACCTTTGTAGTTCGATGAAACGAAGCTTGGAAGGCATTTTCTTCGAACCTCTGGACTTCATGCTGAAGTTGATCCATTATCTTCTTAAGATAGGAGCTAAGTACCAATCATGTGAATCCGTGAATCATGCATTGGGAAGTCACAACCATATTTTTCTCTGGTTCAAGCTTGTGTAAAAATGAAACCACCTACCTCAAGCATAGTTTTCTCTGGTTCAAGCTTGTGTTAAAATGAAACCAGCTACCTCAAGCATAGTTTTCTCTGGTTCAAGCTTGTGTAAAAATTAAACCACCTACCTCAAGCATAATTTCCTCTGGTTTGAGCTTGTGTAAAAATGAAACCAGGCCCAAGCATAGTTTTGGATAGTTTTAAGCTTGTGTAAAAAATAAAATCTATTCTAAGCATAGTTTTGTTTTGTTTTAATCTTGCATAAAAATGAAAACAATCCCGAGCTTAGTCTTTATTCTTTCTCATACTTGTAAATACATGAGAATAAGTTATCGATATTAGTCTTTGTTCTTTCTCATGATCGTAAATACCTGAGAATGTAACCGAGTAAGCTTTTATCTCTTTTTCAGACTTGTAAAGGTTATACGAAAAAGGAACCCCCTGGAGTTCCCTTTAATCTCTTTTCAGACTCTCTAAACATGAAAATATTGCCGAGCGATATTGTTCTTTTCACGCTCATAAAATTATTTGAAGAAAATGTCTGATGAATGGTATTTTATCTCTTTTTCGGTCTCATCAGACTACTTTATGAAAAAGGACATTGTGGAGTTTTCTTTAAGTGTTTTTCAGACTCTCTAAACATGAAAAACCCCTGAGTTTTCTTTCTTTGGACTCATTAAACACACATTGAAAGACCCATATGGGCTTGAACCACTCCTTCCTAGGGTTCATTAAACATACTATGAGAGACTCATCCGAAGGATGAGCTTACATCAATAAGCATATGTTATCCTACTCAAGATTGTGTAAAAATAAAGAGTTACTCTCCAGAAATGGTGGGGGAAAAATTTGGAAAGAAATGTATCTAAACCTGTATTCTATGGAAGAGTCACTTTTGAACATGAAACCCTTTCACTCGCTTTGTGTCTAGGTTGGAAAATCCACTTGTCTCCTAATCATACTCCTTTATAATATTACGAATTGGTCTGTGATCCCTGTTATTGAGTCAATGTTTCCAAGACAGTTGTTGTTTCGTCAATATGTTCAAAGAGAAGTTCAACCTAGAAAGAATTTTATTGCGCCAGCCATTTCTACAGTCCTTAAGCCTTCTATTGCATCATCCATCCCTGAGTCAGTAATGAATTACTTTTTACTCTAATCTACCTCAAATCTTTTTACCCATTTTCATGTCATTGATGTAGGATACATTAAGGCCTTCCTGTGATGAGTCTTTTCTTATCGACTTCAACTCATTATCCAAGAATTAGACTTAAAACCGATTGGTACCTTGGAACTTGCATGCCTCAATGGTATGTTTCCTCACTTTCAACAATGGGTTTTCATTATTGACCCCTAATAGGGAGATTTCGCTGAGTGTTCGACTTCAGCTCATTAATTCACATTCGTTGGATTTTACTAGAGTACCTTGGGAGTCATTGACATTAATGGTGATTTCCCTCACACTTTCTAATGATATTCATTAATGAACGGTAATCAAGTGGTTTCTACCATGTTCGACTTCAACACATGTATTCACATGGTTACATTCGTACTATAGAGTGGTGGAGATGAAGACCCTAAATATTTTATAATAGATTCAGGTGCGTTGGAGTATATTCATATTGTACTATTGCATAGATCCACATTGTATGTCTCGTGGCTATGTTCAAATTTGAGTCTTCAACACATAGATCCACAGTGTATTTTTGGTGGCTATGTTCAGATTTGAGTCATATTGGCATGGATCCACAGTGTATGTTTGGTGGCCATGACCTGTCTTACTTGACATGGATATTTTCATGTCGGCATTTATTCTTTGAGTCATTTGTATTCTGAGTATGGGAGTGCCTACCTTAGTGATGATGTATTATTGTACTGTATTTCCATTTTTGTTGGAAGGTTTCCAACCAACGTGTTCCTTGTTCCCTACACACACACGGCAAAGTATTTCAGCTATCACTATGTTCTAACTTCATACTTTGGGGGGCTCTTTGTTACACATTATTTTTCTCACCCTTATGATCGTTAATGATGTAAACCTATCCTTTGTATTTAGAAGGATTAGTGGCATGAATTCTTGAAGAAAGAAGGTAGAAGAACTTTTCCTAAGAGAAGAAATTATATTTTCCTTTGTAAAAACCCTATTAAGGAAGATCGTTGCAGGTTGCACTATATGCAAGGTGCAGCGATGCCTGATCATCACACCCTGCTCTAATGCTAGACTGCGATGTCTTCGCAGGCTACACTATAGCTAGGGTGCGACAATTTATGTACATGGGAAAAATGGGCATCTTCTCGATGCTTATAGAAGGAGAAGCTTCTATGGTGAAGTGGCCTCGAATGGTTTGGATCTTACTCTCTTTCATGATTTAGTGGGATCATCCTAACCTCTTCACCTTATCCTCTTCAACTTATAAAAGGAGAGGAGATCTCATGGAGAAGGTTAGATTGGAAATTTAGCTTGGGTTTTGTAACTTGGATTCCTTGGAGCTTGTATATTGGCTTTGAGCTTTGCTTTGTCAAGATAGATTGTGAATAGCTATCAAATCTTTAGTATCAAAATCCATGGATTAGAAGTGTCTGGGAAGAAGGAACTATTGGAAGCAACCTGGCAACATCAAAGCATTTGTTTGTATCTTTCTTCCGCATTATTTAATATATATATACTTTTCTGTCCTATATGAATGTTATTTGTTCATATTGTATGATTCCTTGATCACGTACATAGTTTCATATCAAATAGACTCTATTACTCTTGTTTTCGTTGGACTGTGTTCTTTTGTAGATATTTCTCCATAAGCCTTGTGACATTGCTTGGATTGCATTGGTGAAGTCGGATCTTCAATATTTAAAAGGTATGTTCTAGATCCATTTCTCATTTGATAATCATATCTAAGGAAAGAGTAGTCTAGTGTCTTGTTTTGTTCTAGTTTCATAGTGAAGCTAGGGGGATTGATTTGTGTCCACACTTAACAATTAGCCTAATAACACTGGGGAATGATGGTGCCTACTCATACTCCTTTACTTCTTTTCATTCCCATTCTCATCTCATATACTATGGGATATGGATGTTGTCACTTATATAACACTAGTTGCTTCCTTTTTTCCATAGTTTTTATTGGCTTGTCTATGCAACATGTTCAAGCTATGCAGTATCTCTTCTTTATATTTAATAATGTTTTCATTATCATCCATGTATCTCTACACTTCTCTCTACATGCTCCTCATATTGATAGGTTCCACCCCATCTCTTCTTCCATTAGACTTTGTCTCAACATTCCTCATGCTAACATGTAGCCATCTTAATTCCTCTTCATGATTGTAGGACCCTTGGGAATATTCCATGGTTGTAGTTCTCATATAGGAACCAAAATTCCTTCTTATACCAATAAATTCTACAAGAATATGCATGCAAATAATTTTCCATTAGAAAAAATATATACACAGTTTTGGAAAATAATACATAAATTTTTCTGCACTTTAATGGAACCAATTAGCTTCTTCTAAGTTGAATGTAAACTTTACTAACCAGATCAAGTTTCTAGGTTGATAAATGAATTCTACCATCCAAGATATGCCCAATGAATTCTTTCTTGCTGAATTATGATATCTAAGAAGCAATTTATAGCCATCTGAATATTGCTAATTCATCCTTTTTTGTGTGCTTTTCTTCCAGTTGCAATTTATTCCCATACACAAAAAATTTCCATTTGTAGAAGTAAATATGTGAGGAAATAGGGAAAATTTTGTATTAGCAATAGATAATAGTGATGACAATAAATTGACAAAAACTTTCAAATTGTCAATCTGATGCTCCATTAAAAAACTGCAGTAATCTGGAAATGACAACTTTGTCCCTTTCCACTCATTTTTCCAAACTGTGCACTTATGGAAAAATTTCACTAAACCAAAGTTGTTTCTCTTTATGGGTATACAAAATGTTGAGTAAATATTTTTTTTCCAATTTTTCCATATGGGGACCCTTTTCCTCCTCTGGGAATCCCAAAAATCCACAAAGATCAACGTCCCACATCATTTTTGCATCATAAACTTGATCGGGGGTTAACTACACCTCACGATGCAATATCATTTACTATCGAACTAGACATGGTGACCTGCCATTGGCCTTGCATCGAAGAAGAGCTATGGAAAAACACTTTTGTAACGGCCCCTTCGTTATGTCTATGAATAGCGAAGTTCAATAGGGAATTTTTTTCTTTTTTTCTTTTTAACAATAAGAAATTAACAACATCACCTAATCCATATCAATGCAAAACACATGACATCATAACTAAGGTGACACATGATCAGAATATAAACAAACTCTACAATATCATTGCGGAACGAGATTTCAAACCATAATGCCAACCAATCTCATCATATTATCACCAATAACAATAATTTTTCCGAATATAAAACTGCTTTCTACTTCACCATTAAAATCATACCGTTGCCACTCGCCTGCTTCGGAGACGACCCTCGCGTTGTGCCGCTTCCCTCGCTCCGTGCCGCTTCTGCTTTCCGACCAAAGAAAGCTCACCGGTACCTCCCAGCCAACGCTAGGGGTACTCTTCTTCCCCCTTAGCCACCCGAGCCGCAAAGGGGCCACACAAGAACCAGAGATAGAATAGCGTCTCAGCTCGCCTCAACGGCTGAGCTACCACTCCAACACAGCTGAGATATACCCAACTCCTCACAAGCAA
>JZKD02S1676067.1:223061-243772 GCA_000966675.3 Picea glauca
TGATTTTGGTTATCGCTTATGGGATTATGAAAATAACAAAATCATTAGGAGTAGAGATGTCATATTCAATGAGAAGGTCATGTATAAAGATCAGTTGCAGGGAAAGAAACAAGAAGAAGAAAAACAAGAATAGATGGTGCTTGATGAGATCACTGAAAAAGAAATTCCAAAGGAACCTGAAAATCAAAATGTACAACAACAGGAGCAGAAGGTACCTCAAACACCTGCAACTGTTGTTAGAAGATCTACCAGGTTAAGTATACCCACTGAACGATACTCTCCTTCATTGTATTATTTATTGTTGACTGATTCTAGTGAACCAGAAGGTTATGAAGAGGCAATGCAGGTAGACACCAAAAAGAAGTGGGAGCAAGGCATGAAAGAGGAAATGGATTCCTTGGAAAATAACCAGACTTGGAACCTGGTTCGGTTGCCTGCAGAAAAAAGAGCATTGTAGAATAAATGGGTTTACAAGTTGAAGGAAGAAGATGGAGGAGAAAAGCGGTACAAGGCTAGACTTGTTGTAAAGGGGTTTTCACAAAAGAAATGTATAGATTTTGATGAAATATTTTCTCATGTTGTTAAAATGACTTCAATTAGGACTATTTTAAGTCTTGTGGTAGTAGAAGATTTTCATCTTGAACAGTTAGATGTAAAAACAACTTTTCTCCGTGGGGATTTGGAGGAAGAGATTTATATGCAGCAGCCACAGGGGTATGAGGTCAAAGGGAAGGAGAAGTTGGTATGAAGGTTTAAGAAGAGCTTGTATGGCCTAAAGAAAGCTCCAAGGCAATGGTATTTGAAGTTTGACAGGTTTATGACAGAACATGGTTATAGTAGATGTCATTCCAATCACTGTGTTTATTTTAAAAGGCTAGAAAATGGAAGCTATATTATCTTGCTATTGTATGTAGATGACATGCCTGTTGCAGGGTCTGATATGCAGGATATAAATATGCTCAAGAAGAAATTAGCCAATTCATTTTCAATGAATGATTTGGGTGCCGCAAAGAAAATCCTTGGCATGAGAATAACAAGAGACATAAAAAATCACAAATTGACATTGTCTTAGGGTGAGTACACAGAGAAGGTGTTGGAGAGGTTTAGAATGCAGAATGAAAAACCAGTTAGTACACCTTTGGCCAGCCATTTTAAATCAACTAAGGAAATGTGTCCCAAGACACAGGAGGAGATAGAATACATGTCCAGGGTCCCTTATTCATCAACAGTTGGAAACTTGATGTATGCAATGGTTTGCACAAAACCATATATTGCACATGCAGTGGGAGTTGTGAGAAGGTATATGAACAATCCAGGTAAAGAACATTGGGAGGCAGTAAAGTGGATTCTCAGGCATTTGAGAGGTACTACTACTCATGCATTATGTTTTGGAGGTTCATCCACTTTTCTACAGGGATATGTTGATTCAGATATGGAAGGTGATAAAGGCAGCAGGAGGAGCACCACAAGGTATGTTTTTACTATAGGTGGAACAACAGTAAGTTGGATTTCGAAACTACAAAAGGTTGTTGCACTTTCAACAACAGAGGCAGAGTATGTCGTTGCTACAGAGGCTAGTAAAGAGATGATTTGGTTACAAATGTTTATGGAGGAATTGGGAAAGAAGCAAGAGAATAACATGTTGTATTGTGACAGTGAGAGTGCAATTCTTATTGCAAAGAACTCAACCTTCCATTCAAAGAATAAGAATATACAGTTGATGTACCACTTCATATGATCCACCTTGGAAGATGGACATTTGAAGTTGGAAAAGATACATACTAGCCAAAATCCTGTAGATATGTTAACAAACGGAGTAACCAGAGAGAAACTGAGTTCCTGCTCAGTTTCAGTTGGTCTCCAAGAATGAATATGAATATGAGAAATTTTCCAGGTCCAAGAAGGTTCAGAGTCCAACATATACAACATCGGTGGAGTTGTTGAGATTAGTGTCCAAGTGGGAGATTGTTGGTTGTGGAGCCTGATTATCTTCCTGACTCAGAGGTATTGTGTTTTTCAGCCGTGTTTATACCCCATGAAGACTTTACACCCCAGAAGTATGTACACTCTTCCACGTGGGGGAGTGTAGAGGGGGGTTACCCCCTCTGTGGGGTCCTGGGGGCCTATCCCCTCGGCTGGGGAGTTCGGGGGAAAGCGGGCCCCCAAAGGAAAAATTGTCTTGTAAATGTATATTGTAATTTCATTGTAAATCTGGACCATTCATTATAAGGTCTCAAATATAACGGTCAAAATTATGTTACGGTTTTTTTCCCTTGAAGGAAACCCTCTGTTATGAGGGAAATGTGTTGCGGCTATTAATTGTGGCGAGTATTGTATTCTGAGAGAGAAGAATGTGAGAGAAAGAAGAGGAAGTATCCCTTCATTTGTTGGATAATAATAAAGGAAGGACTTGAAAATTTCTCTAGTGCATGTAGCCCACACTGGGTGAACCACATAAATTTGTGTCTCTCTTGTATTGTGTATCTTCTATGTTTTGTTTCCGCATTTGTTTTATTTTATTGCTCCACGGTCCTATTTTTCTAACACATACATGGGTTTTTTTATGCAAATTGGGTTGGAGATTTGGATTGCAGAATATCTACAAGTGGGTATGTATTTAACCTATTTGTAGGGGCAATCAGTTGGATGATAAAAATACAGGATGTAGTGGCACTCTCAACTGCATAAACTGAATACACGGAAACCACTCATGCATCCGAGGAATAAGTATGGTTACAAAGATTGTGTTCATGTGTTGGGTTTATACAACACGAACTAAGGTTATATTGTGAAAGTTAGAGTGGAAAATTCCTAGAAAATAACCTAACTTATCATTCAAAGACAAAACATATTGATGTTCAGTATCACTTTGTGAGAGACATGGTGGAAGAAAAGAAGGTATTGCTAGATAAGGTTGACACTTCGAAGAATGTTGTAGATTCATTGACAATGTTTATGAGCTCTAAGAATTTCTCTTGGTGTAGAGAAACAATGGGCATTAATTCCATGGATTTTTTACTATGTAATCACGTGACCCCCTATATGCAAAGAAAAAAACAAGTGCGATAGTGTTGGGTATGTGTTATATTATTTGCATGTGTGTGGGGGGATGCGTCATATTTGACGACTACATTTGAATATCCCATCACATTTCTCTTTCCTAGGGGGTCCCAAGGGGAGGGGTAAGATTTCCCCCTCCCCCCCTTGTGGTTACCTGGAGCCAATAGGGTTCGACGAAGCACCTCCAAAATTGTTCTTGGGCTGTTTTTGCTATTTTTAGTGGTTTTCTAAATTAATCTTGCATTAATGGATTAGGGTTTTGGTAGTTGTGGAATACCTAAAATATTGTTTATATATTGTATTATGAATTTTGAAATTAATGCAATGAAGAGTTGAGAGGCGTGACACCAAAGAAGGTTAGTTTTCTCTTGGTTAAGGGTTTCCAACGTAAATCTATGTGTACTATATGTGTGAGCCATTGATTAATTTCTATTTTTCTTAGAATCTGTATGAATTTCTTTACTTCACAGGTTTAAAAATTACATCAGAATAAGAGGCTTCCATCCTCTTCTAGATTGTAATTCTTATATTTTTATTATATAGTATTATGTTGTAGGCTTTCTTTAACTTGCACATAATGTTGGTCTGTTATTATGGCCTCTATAATTCTATATATTAAATATGTCTTGTACATAGTAATGGCTATAACATCCATTTTATACACCCTTCTATTGAGTGCATCAACAACCTTGTTCTCTTTTCCGTTTATTTTCTTGATGTCAAAGTCATATTCACTAACAAATCCCAACCATGTAGTTTGTATGGCATTTAGTGTTGGCTGTTAAAAAAATATTTCATACCACGATGGTCTGTCCTTAATTCAAATTTTCTACCCATAAGTTAATTTCTCCACATTTTTAAAGCATGTACTATGGCTGCAAACTCTAATACATGTGTAGCATAATTTATTTCATGACCCTTCAGTTTTACGGACTCATAACAAATTACATGTCCATTTTGTGTAAGGATACCACCAAGGCCTTCCCTAAATGCATTTGTGCACACAACAAAATCTTCATTTGGGTCTCCAACTTTTAAAATAGGTGCATTAGGTGAAAAATTATTTAAGTGCTACAAATTTTCTTTGCACTAGGCACTCCATTCAAATTTTACTCCTTTATTTTGCAAAGATTTTATTGGGTGTGCAATCTTGGAGATTCTCGCAATGAATTTCCTGTAGTAACCATCTAGACCCATAAATGATCTAACCTATGAAATGTTTGGTGTTGTTGGACAAATTTTTATTTCTTCAATATTCTATGGATCCATTGCTATGACATCTTTTGAAACAATGCGACCCGAATAATGGATCTGCTTTTGATAATAAAAAAAAAGTGCATTTACTCAACTCGGCATACAATTGGTGCTCTCTCAATACTTGTAGCACCATCCTCAAATGTTGTTCATGCTCCTCCTCTATCTTGGAATAGATAAGAATATCATCCAAGAATGCAATGACAAACATTTACAAGAAATATTTGAACACCCCATTCATCAAACACATAAATGTGGTGGCCACATTTGTCAACCTAAAATGCACCACTACAACTTCATAGTATCCACACCTTGTCCGAAAGTTTGTCTTACTAGTATCTTGTTCTTTGATTCTAACTTGATTATATCATGATCTCAAGTTGATCTTGGAAAATATATTTTATCCCTTTAGTTGATAAAAAAATATGATCAATCATTGGCAAAGGATACTTATTCTTGATTGTAACCTTGTTCAATTATCTAAGCTAATACACAACCTCAACATTCCATATTTTTTGTTTTCAAAATGAACTGGGGCTCTGTTGGTAGCCAATTCACATTTTTCATTGTCTTATAAGCTGCCTACACCAATGTTTCACAAACATTGATTTTTCGTCGCAATTTTCAAATGAACGACGCTTTTATTCTTTGCGCCTTTTCGAACGCCTATCTTCGTTTGTTTTCACGACTGTAAGCGTGAAAACTTAGTCCTTCAAAGTCACATTAGAATCATTGTTTGAACTGTTGTCATCCTTCTGATTGATATGCCCTTTGCGCTTACATCTCACTTATCATTTTGTAGCTGGAAAAACTTTCGAACTGTACTCATTGGACATTTTTTGATTGATTATGTGACTTGTTTTCATTAGGTTTGTGATGCTTTGGATTTACATGTTTTTATTTGGCTTACTTAACTATTGGTTTCACAACAATGCATAGGCGTTATGGTTAAATCTTTCACATAAATCTTTGATATGATACCTATGTTTTTGTTTACAAAACTATTGGCACGTTGGTCAAACTTTTGATATAAGCTGTTACAATACATTGGCGCATGGTTAAACATATGGTATTGGTTTTAAATCGTACGATTGATGGTTTGAAACTTTGGTATAACGTTGATTGAACATGTTTGTTTATACACTTACCACCGTTCCATTGGTTGAGCAAATGACATGAGTTTTAAACTATGCTATAGTGGGTATAACAGCTATGAACGCCGGCAGTGGTACTATTGACCATAATTATTATGCATGGCAGTGAATAACTCCACTACCCTCGCACACTTTGGCATTAATGCCTGCCTCCTTACTAGGTTACCTTTGTTGATTTTTGGGCAAAGAGTCCAAACCCTACCCAAACCCCTATCCACTGTATGTTCTCTCCTAGCTCCTGAAGGGCGAATTGAACCCCCATGGTGTTTAGAGTCGGTTTTGGTTTCATTCTTGCCAGAGAAGATTGTTTAAAATTGCCCCCGTAATTTCCCCCAGAGTCACGTTTTTGCATGAGGCATGCTGGGCAAACGGTTTTGAATTAGGACAAACCGTTGAAAACCCAGAACCGTTTTTAGCCCCTTTACCTTTTGCATGAGCGGTTTCCTCAAAAAGTGAGTTACTACAGAGATCCAGCTCTTGTTTTACAGGTCAATTTTCAATGGTTGGAGCATGCGTTTTGGGTTTGTGTGCATTTGCCAGAATGTTTATCACTTCTCCAGATCTGGTCCACAGAACCTCTCTCACTCGATCTACCTTGTCCAAATTTGTGCCTCTTTCCCTCTATCAAACCCTTGATCAATTCGAAAGGTATTCCACCAGTCTGCCAACAAAATTTTTACATCTACAGGACATGTGGTTTTTAAAAGAAAAAAAACGTGTAAGCAGCTACAACCATCATTCGATTTGATTTCACAATGAATGGTAGGATTTTGTTTATTTTTAGCATGATTCTGCCTCTCTTAAATAAGCATAAACAATTTTGTTTGCTCAAAAATAGTTTTGGTTGGATTTCAAAAACGACTCTGTTAGTTTTGATTTCAAAAACGATTATGTTAAGTTTTAGATTGGCATATTGTGTCATTCTGTTAAATTCGTATGAGGAGATTCGAGTAATAGTTGTTTCTAAATGCACTCAAGAAAAGATTTTGTGAATGATCTTGTTTTCCCAGTTTGCTAAAAAAAAACGATCAGATAATTCTTATGAACCCTGTTACCAGTTGAGTGATTTAATTACGATTTCGTTTACAGACAGCTACGCACCAGTGTTGGTTTAGTTCACTCATGGCATGAATTGTTTGTTATATCAATACAGTTATAACAATTTGAACATGATTCTGTTTAGATTCGATTGTGTTACCTTTTGATGAGACGACATAACAATTGCATAAAACTTGTTTTAATTGTATTGATTGCATTGGATTTTAAAACGATTTTGCTGATAGTTGAAGCAACATAAGTGGTTGGTGTTGATTTCAATTGGTGAAAAAAACAATTTCATTTATCAAAAACAATGTTGTATACCCAAATTAGCGAAAACAAATTAAACAAAGCATATTTATCTCTATATTCATTCTGATCATGTTTGATTTTGAATGCTATAACAAGTTCAAATTTAATTATTCGTTTTCAAATAGTGATTGGATGGTAATTGAATTTAGATTCTTTAAAAGATTTTCATTTAATTTTATTTATGATTCAGTGTGTTATTTTAGACCAACTACAGAATCAGAGGATTCTGTAGCTAGTCTACAGGATTAGATTTTTATCATTTTATTAATAAAATATCCCTCTAACTTATCCATTTCTGACCTGTTTCAGGTGAATTCAAATTGCATGGGATAGGATGGACAGTCTAGAGGATATTTGGATGTTTTAGTTTCATTTTGGTTTCTTAGTTTAGACAAATTTGGGATATCTTCCCAGATTTCATGTAAACAGTTTATAACTTCCACAGGGAGGTTTTACCCTATGGAAAACCTTTAAATACTTCTCATTTTTTGTAATAAGGGGATCCTCATTCGTGGGAGAACAAGGATATGGAATTTTAATACAGACTGAGACAGAATTTGATGTTCTGCTACAGCTTTAGCTTTCATAATATCAATATTTTGTTTCATGTTTATGTGTATCAATTTGCATTTGGTTAATGACTACTTTAGCTATCTTAGTCTTTTGCAAATGATATAATTTAATCAATATAATCCATATCTGATTTCTTCCAGCATTTAAAAAACATAGCAATTACTTGATTCAGTTTGTGAATGACATATTTCTCTTCTTCATCAATTGAATTATTAAGTATAAGTTTTTGCATAACAGGTTTACCTTATTGCAGAGATTTATAAATCATATAATTGTTATGATTTTTTATGTCTTGTTTGTCCTGTAAAAAAAACTCAAAGAGAATTGCAGCTATCGTTTATGAAAATCTTTTGGATTACCCGGTGCGAGTTTCCTTCCTCCGACCAGCTTCGAAGTCATCATACATAAGACAAATTTGGAACGTTTCCAGGTCAGTTTGTCATTTGTTTGTTTAGTGTATTTATTAATATTTTAGTTTAGATATAAGTTTAGTTAGATTTATAGGTAGAATTAGTATATTAGATTTTTTAATTTCAGTAAGTTTTATTTCTTATTCATAAAATCATAAAATCAAAAAAAATACCTTTCTCTGTCTTAGGGTAGAAAGAAAAATGAGTTTTTCAGGTTTTATTTAAATCTGTATTTTGTAGATATTGTATATTTGTGAATAAGTTATATTTTAGATAGAAGTTAGTATAGTATTAGTTTGTTTTATGTATTGTTAGTTAGTTTAGTTTGTTTTATTTAGTTTTACGTTATTTTAGTTTGTTTTATTTGTTTTAGTTAGATTAGTTAGTTTAGATTAGTTTTCTCTTTGGTTTTCTTAGGACCTTAGATCGGCTAACGGAGCCGCTAAACTCATCAGGGTGGTTCATTCCAAACGACTTGCGTTATTAGACAACCCCAGACCGGTTCCACTCTCTCAGTTGACGGACGGTCAATTTCGCCCGTCAACAGGCTCCCCAATGAAAAAAACTTGGGCATATGTACCCCTTATTCAACAAATATTCTATCTTCATTTGTTATTCTTTCAGCTCTGGTGTGCTCATTCTATAAGGAATTTTGGACACTAGGGCAACTCCAGACATTAAATCAATAAATAAATCAGTGTCTCTCTTTGGTGGAAATTTCGAAAACTGACCAAACAAATCTTCATACTATTTCAAGATTGGATCATATTCAAGACTTATCTCCTTATCCTTTCTTGTCTCTTCCATATGGGTTGCATATATTTGGAACCCTTTTCTAAAACTTCTTTTCAGCTGGAATGTTGAAATATCTCAAACAAATATAGGCTTTGGAATACCTTGCATTGTCCTTGAATTGCCTTCCTCATCAAGACATGTGAAATCCTTGTTATAACAGTCTAGGATAGAACGATGCTATTCTAGTTGATGCATACCAATAAATCAATCATAAGACCCAAGAGGTATGATGTTCAAGTATGACTTAGTGTTGAGTCCATTATGTTTATTGGGAAATATTTAACAATCTCATTGATTCTTCTCTTGGTTCCAATAGCTAATTGAACTAACCAAGACTTTTCATGCTTACATTTCTTCGATTTAAATATTTCAACTAGATTTGGATTTATATAGCTATGACTAGCTCCAGAATCAATCAAAATAGTTATGGGCTAATTATCAATCCTATCTTCCACTTCAATCATGTGGGATTGATAGTATGCTTGTCTATTGTTCAAGGTTGCATAGATCCTTGGAATGTTTTTCCCACGTCCTCTATTGTCTCCTCCTGCTTGATGTTATGCACAATTCTCATCTTTTCCCCCTGGTGAGGACAATATTTATACATGTGACCTCCTTCACATCCCCAACACTTTATGGGTTTTTGTATTGGCCTCTTTCCCAAGGAATCTGCCATTTTCTGATCACCTTGAGATAGTTTCCATTGTTGATGTGCTTGAGAACTATTCTTGATTAAAGATTACTTGAATCCTTTCTTCCTATGATCCCTCTTTCCTCTCTTCTTGCCATCCCAGGCCTTTTGGAAAGTTGTCCTTCCTTTGTTCTACTCATATAAATATTTATCCTTTCTTATAAATTTTTCCAAATTTATGGGTCCTGTTAATGCTCTGTAAATTCCCAGAGGTTGTCAGAGTAGAAGAAATTTACAAGAGGTAACTTTATTCAACCACTTCGAAACTGGAATCTAGCCCTACCAGCTTTAGAGAGGGATCTCTCTATATGATTTAGCTATGTTTTAACTTTGAGATATTAAGCTAGTTAAACAAAATAAGATTGAAAAAGTTTGTTTTTGTTTTTGTTAAGTTGGTTGAAAAGGGTTTACACCTCCGTTGGGCTATGGGGTATGTATTATAAAGATAGAAATCTAAATAGAAACTAAAAGATTCTTTTCACAGGTCAAGATAATGCATTCATTGGATTCTTTAGCAATAAAGTGATGAATAGCAGAAAATATGAGAATATCAATTAAAGTAAAGAAGCATTTAAGAATTTCTTCACTATAACATCAGAAAGATAAACATTTAGATCTTTCAAAGTCGAAAATAGGGTATACAAAGATAAATCCTGCAACATGTGCTACTTCTAAAAGATTATATTAGAAAATAACATGACAACTGAGGGAGAAAAACATTTAACATAGAAAGAAAACATCACCAATGAATAACACGCGAGAATCTTGTGAAACGTCCCTTTGTATTATTGGAAGATCTCTTGATAAAAATTACAGTCTTTCTGGCTTACATGGCATAAATATAAACCCTCGGCACTTCAAAGTTTGAAGCATTTATAATAAAAAATTACATACGATCACATCATTAAAGATCATGACGTGGAAAATTCTAAATTTATCTAACTAACTCAACAAAATACAAAAATTCAGGAACTGTTTGATGATGTGTTGAAACTTCATGCTGATTTCTGGGGTAAGCCATTGGTGAGGCCTCTACATGACCTTGTATGACTGGATAGTTGACTAGGCTTGGACACCTCATCTCCTACTCTATCAGTTTGCAAAGGTATTCCCAACGAGGGTGATTGGGAACGATGATTTTGAGTAGTCTTCGGTATACTTCATCCATCTCTGTATACTTGGCAAAAGTAGGCTTGACGATGAAAATGTACCGGATCTTGTGCTGTATGCTGATGTCCGACTGTAAAGCTTCTAAGAATTCCTTGCCTGTGATACTACCCTATATTCCTAAGAATTTCGAACTATATTTATCCATGGTGGATAATTTCTTTTTATAATCAGACAGTGTCATCAACTTGTCATTTATGACCCTTAAGCCAGGGAGAACTTTGTTCTGCAGAGCTTCAATTTTGCTGAAAAATCTTTGTACTCCTATGTCCATAGTCTGGACTTTTTCCTCTAGCTGTAGCATCAGTCCTCTTTTGGTCAGGACCCTCTTGACCTCGAGGATATTTTATGTCCTATCTTCAATTTTCAAATCCTCTAACTCTTCTTTGGTTTTTGAATTCAGGAATTTAATGATCTCAGTGGATTTTGTGGGAATCTCTCCCAGTTCTGCTCTTATTTTCTCAATATCCTCCTTGATTCTTTGCACTAGTTTATTTTGCTCGAATTTGATTTGTACCATAGGCCAAATTTAATTCACGGACTTGGTGATATCCATCTAGACACTTTCCTTGACCTCGGCAAGTGTTTTTCCTGCCACTGTTTGCTTTTGAAGCTATTGCAATTCCTATTTGAGCTTGTCTGATGTTTGTTTCTCCTTGGAGTAGCTGGTTTGGTAAGAAGAATTGAGTTCATGAAGGTTCTCAACCTCCTTTTTAAGTCTTCTAATCTCTGTCTCTTGCAAATTCATCTCTTCCATGGATTTTTCCAGTTCTACTGTCTTCTCCAGAGCTATCAGTGGAGTTGCTGAGGGAATTTCTATTGCAGATGTTGTGCTTACTCCTATGAGTGGAACTGGTCTTAATGGAATGACTTCCATAGGCTTTGATTTTTCCTTCTCTTTCAATAACCTTTCCAGCTCTACTTCCATCTCTTTCAACTGTGCATTCTGCTCCATAATCAACCTGAGCATCTCATCCTTTTCCCCTTCTGTCTCAGCTATCTCCTTTTCCCATGCATATTCCGTTGGTGGCAGTTTCAACTATTTCCTCAGAGATTCTATATCGACATTTTTCTTTTTTAACATCTCCTCAACTGCTTTCACATTCGAAGGATCATACCCGATCTTGAGGACCAATTCTTCCAACGTCTTAATTCTATTATCTTTTGCAAAGGATGATATCTTTTCTAATTTTAGCTGTGTCTGAACATTTCTCAGAGATACCTGTAATTTAGCAGCCATAGTAGAAGCATTTTCCAACGTGGACAAAACCGTTTCTCTAGTTTTCCTGTGCAAATCCATCTGATCAGTGGGATGCACATCTCTAGTATGAAAATCGAATGTTTCTCTTTTGTAATCAGTGATTACTTTTGGGTCTGGCACCTACACCTATAGAAACGTCATGTGCATTCTTCCCTTCTCTGTATCGAATGAAAACAATAGTCTGTGTTGTGTCGTTGATGTCTGTTTCCAAAACTTAGCATAAGTACTATTGGTTAGCATCTGATTTTTCTTTTTGATCAGGTCATATTTCTCAAAAACACTCAACTTTGGTCCAACTTTTCTCAGCAGGTCGACTGGTGGATTATCCATGGACTTCTTGGAAAAAACTATAGACATGATCTGCTTGTTTCTTTTGCTAAGAATCGACCTATCATCCTTCATAGTTGCAGTGGATTGGATTCCCTTTTCACCAGCCGTGTCAGGTGCATGACTAGTTTTTGGCCTTTTGGTGTGTAATTGGAAATCTTCAGCCAAGACTTCGGAGACGGAAGGTGAAGTATCCTTCCTGGGTATTTTCTCCTTGGGAACCTATGGTGTGGTAGTCTGTGAGATGATGGTCGAAGGATATTGTTGTTCTATCTCAACCAGAGTGTTCGGCTCCCATTCTATTTGATTGGCGAACTTTTCTATCTCAGGATTGGGTGTATGAATATATGGAACATTCTTATTTTTAACCCTCATCTCAAAAATTATCCCACATGGATCATAGTGCCATATGAAACTAACCTAAAACTTCATTTCCTTCAACAATATGTCTGCTTCCTCCCTAGAACTTCGACTATTACAAATGAAAGACCTTATTCGCCCTTTAATTCTAAGTTGTTGTTTCTTTTTCAGAGACACAAAATGTATGTCATTTGAGTTAATCATTTGCCTTATGTATTCTAGAGCAAATATCCTCATGGGTAGATACTTGGGCAATTTGTATGGAGCCAACTCGCATCCATATACTCTGATCTCGGTGTGGTTTTGGGAAATATACCAGTCTCCAGTTTTTTCCAGGTCTGAGAGGTATAAGATCCTATGAATATCCTCATTTATTCTCGATTTAGGTCTACCACTGAGCATGCTCACCACAGGATGGTAGAACTGCTTGATAAATTGTTTGAAGCTAAATTCTGTAGAATTTTGTCTGAGTAGCGAAGTCCAAGCTGTTACCGCCTACAACCTCTTGTACTTGTCCATGTTCTGCATTGAAAAGGAGAATCTTTCCGCCTGAAAGAAGGTAAAAATGTAGGCTAGTATTGAGGAATACCGAAACATGTCCTCTATGGAAAAATTTGAAAACTGTTCAGGAATATTGTTCGTCATGAAAGTGTTTTAATCGAACTGAGTGGTAGGTCTTTCTTTCATGGAGAAAATTAACAAGAAAACCAATATGGGTTCGTCCACCCATTGGTTAGAAAAATACCCAATCAAAGCATAGATTGATGAGATGAATTGGTTTCCTTTCTATGAAAACAGGGTGGAAGGGTATGGGGGATTTGTCTTGTGGAGTTGAGCAGCTTGTGGGAGCAAAAGCTCGAAAATATGGGCTCTCTGAGGGAAAGATAGCTTCTGTTAAAGCTCCGTGATGACTTCAAGATTGAAAGGGGATGCAGATTCAGTTCTGGGTATCTGCATCATCTGATCAATGGCTTCAGGTGTGATGAATAAAATATTTTCTCCTGATGAAGATACTACGGCTCTTTGGTCAGGGATGTAATGAGCCTGGCATTTGAGGGAGAATTCAGGGAAATGGTGAACCTGGGGGAAAACATACAGAGGAAGGTTGGATTCCCAGAGCCCAATTTCATCACTCTGATCCAAGAAAATATCTTTGAGCCATGACTGTAAATCTACGAAGTCAAATTCACACCTAGTGTCTACGATTAAATGATATTTGTCGGCCAAATGGATCCTGTCAAGGTCGACAAGAGGCAGGAGGAACGGATTTTCCTCGGCTTCTTATTTCTTGTATTTTGGCACCATCACTGTAAAAATACCTGCAATTCAAATAAAATGTTAGTGGGGATGACTGTGGTTTTGAATGACTGACCGAAACAGAGAGAAAACGGGGAAAACTATGCTTTGGTGCGATGAGAAGAATATTATCTAGTGAGACGACACAATAAGCAATGGGAGGATGAAGGGAAAAGGTAGTTTTGAGCAAATGGATACCCGTTGGGCGCGGGAGGAAGGTCAGCAGGCTAACGGATAAGTTAGCCTGTAATAAATGGCCAACGGGTCTTTTAAAGCGTGAGATGGCAGGTGAAAATGATTGACAAATACGACCGAGTGACATGGAGGGTGTTGATTGGGAACTGACCATGATGAAGGGACTCGTAATGTCTGAATAGGGGGGATGGAATAATAGAGTTATGAGATGTGATCTTTAGGGGAAAATGTGGAAAATGATGTCATGGGGTGACAGGGGGTATGTTAGAAAGTGGTAAGTGGTACGTGGCAGGAGTATGTAGCAATGGATTCCTACCACGTAGAGATGAGGACCTGCCAGAAAATCACTCCATTCCGGACTCCCCCACCCATATTTAAAGGCAGACCGATCAGAGGGGTCCTATCGTTGGACCGTAGATCTGAGCATGATGTTTAACCAACATTCCAGATCCCCCCCCCCACCATTAAAAGTAGAAAGGTCGGGGGGGGTCCGAAATTCAATCTCAACCATGGATCTAGGCATCGATGCCTCAACCATTCATATGTGCGCCTTTTTTATACATGATTCCAGAACCCCCCCCCCCATTAAAGGTAGAACGGTTGGGGTGCGGGGGGGGGGTCTGGAAAAACTTGTCAACTGTAGATCTGGGCACTAGCACTTCAACCGTTCATCTATGCGTTGTCTTTACTTTGTGAGCGCAAAGTCATATTTTCTTTGAAACTTAGGATAAGTGAATTATGTGGGTTTGTCCAAGATTTCCTTGTTTTTATCACCATGGGGTTAGACATTCATCTTTCAAACATCAAAGATAGGGTTCAACATCGATCATCATGCATGTTTTATTGAGATAAAGAAAAATACCCTATGCTCTAACCTAATTACCTATGACGTTTAGCCCAAATTAAATTGTTGGACTAAGAAATTACTCTATCCTGGGGTTATTTGACCAAGATTAGGCATTTTGGTCAAATTTATTCACTAGCTAACCTAATTTGCTTGGCTAAGATTAAACAGTTTAGCCAAGCTTAGTCACTACTCCTATCAAAATCAATTTAAAAGGACTTGGCCATGTTTAAACTGTATGAACCAAGTCATTGTTATTGCATGGGGATTTATCCAATTTCTTTTAATCCCTCTTTTATTCTTTTTCTTCTTCTTTTTCTTTCTTTTTCTTTTTTCTCAAATTATTTGTAGAATGAAAAATCATTTGACAACCAAAACAAATAAAGGATAAAAATTTTCAGTCACCAGTTGATCCTATAAATTATAGGGTTATAACAGGCTCATCAAACTAAATTTAATCCTTGTAGAATAGTGGCAGTCTACTCAGTAACCTTTTAATTTTGACCTTCGCTCCCTTAAAGAAACTCACATTCCTGAGAAGTTCCAATTATTTCCTCTAATATTTATCCTTGGTCATGTTCCCAAGTTTGAGCTCAAATAAATCTTGCATCGTTTTGTCACAATATTTCTCTAACAAGTACTACTACTCGAAATATTTCTTTAACTACTTCCAAGAAATTGTCTTCTCATTCAGGTGCTTAATTTTCTTAAGTTGATCGCACCACATAGATGTATTTCCTTGAATATGGTAGGCTACAATTATGAATTATACATTGGATGAGTAATCATGCAACTAGAAAAAAATTCTCATTCCCAGTAACCATAATTTTTCATCTACTCCCTTCCTATTATATCCATCAAATGATGGAGGCTTGATCTTTCTCATCTCCCCTTGCATGTTTTCTAACCCATGTATCATCCTCTAATGTCTAACAAGAGACATACTTAGGATGTTTTCCGACCTTGAATGCACATATGCTCTTCTAATCAAGTTCCCTAGGGAATGATGATGTTGATGTCTACTAACAATCCTTGATTGTCTAAATCCTCCATGATAATACATCCTATCATGATATATAGATACTTCTACATATCTTGCACTAGAATCTTGTTTTTTTCTATAATATTTATTGAATTGATTTTGCAGCGTATTCAGGCTTTGCACTATCTCCTCCTGAGATTTCATAATATTTTCTTTATTGACCTTATATCTATGCACTTCTCTTTGTAGGATTCTCATAGTTACAAGATCCTACCTACCTCTTCTTCCATTAGACTCCATATCAAAATTTCCTATACTGACATGTAGCCCTATGAATTCTTCCCCGTGGATATAAGATCCTTGGGAATATTCCATAACTCTATTTCTCATATAGTAACTAGGGTATGCTTTCTTCTACGTATAATTCTACAATAATGTGCATGCAATAATTGTTGTTAGAATTAAGAATCTTGCAAAATATTTATTGATTAGATTATAAGTCATTATTCATTTAATAGTATGAAGAAAAAAAGTGTACTAATCCAATTTATGGGTTAATAAGTGGCTTGTCCTCCTGAATACCTCCTCCTGAATACCTTTCCAATGACTATTCGTTTTCTCAAATTTGAGATTTGATTTGAAAGTTATGGTCTTTGGAAGTTTAGATTGTTTCTCATTTTTACTCTTGTATGCTATAGGTATCTTATTTCTCTTCCTTCACATTTTATGTACCCATATCCCAAACATTTCTCTATAGTTGTTTTCTATGGTCCATAATATTTCGATAGATGTCTCTTGTGCCACAAGTGGAACTCTAAGCAAGGAGTTATTCCCTCCAAAAGTAAGCTAATGCCGGAAATATACCCTCTATGTTTCAACTGTAACTTTTTCATACGAGCTTCGTTTTGCATCCAAAATAGGACGTTGAAAATATCTCTCTGAGTTCTTTTATTTAAGCTATAGATACAGGGTGTACCTTTCTACGCCCTATACCCATGACTTTTGACTACCTAAAAATGTTGTTTAGGCCCTCAAAATCTCTCTACAAGTTGAAGACCTTCAAAAAGCATAAAATTTCATAGAAAATTCACTGTTTATTTTATGACAATATTTCAATCTACACTGTTGATTTCAAATTTGGAAATAATTTCAATTGTTGATCCAATAAACCTTTCCCAAGATCATGGATAAACTTCCATTGTTGATTTCCAACTCAAATAAATCTAAAACATCTAATCTCCAACATTCGAAGTCCATCAACAATTGATGATTCCTTTTGGAAATTCAAGACTTTCTCATAGATTTTGTTGAACCCCGGTCATCGACCATTGGCTATCGACTATTTCTCTTGGAAAACCATTTTTTTACCTAGAACCTTGATCATCTATGATCGGTCATCGACAAATTTCCTTAGTAAACAAATTGTTTATAAATTTTTCCAAAGCCTAACCATTGGCTATTAACCATCTCTTGGTTGTCATGGAAACTATGCTAACGTGGATGACACATAGATGTTGATGTGGTATGACATGTGGATGTTGATATGGCATGACACATGCATGTTGGCATGGTATGATATGTGGATGATGGCGTGGAAAGACATGTCATCATCCTATTTAGTTTATTACTGGTCAACAAATTCTCTTGGATGAATTGAACACCTCGGTAAATCTTCCAACCCCAGATCATCTACTATTTGTGATTGACACTTTCTTTTGGACACATGAAACCTTTCACCATATTCTACTGACCTGCAATCGTTGGCCAGTGATGATCGATGATTTCGTTTGGACACATTCAACCTTTCACCAAATTTTGTCGACCCCCGATCATCGGCTATCATGATTGATGATTTCTTTTGGCCTACCCAAAGACTTTTATCATTTCACCGACATTACCATCGAAAATCAACAATTTATTTTGGCTGAACCAAACACATAGAAATGTTTTACTAAATCCTATATGAATATGTTTCGTCAATATCCCATTCGCAATGATCTCAACTGTTGACTTGTCAAACTCTTCCCAACTCTACCAATGAATCTCGACCATCAATTATTTAACTTATCCAATATGCAAAAATGAATCTTGGCCGTCAATTCTCTTATTTTGTAAAACTCCAAAAAACTTATAAGTTTTTAATTCAATTCACGATGAATCTCTTCCATTGATATCAAAATCAAATGTGATCTTGGTCATTAATTCATTAAACGCTCCTAGCTCCTTTAACTTCCATTAGAACATGAATTTTAAACCTTTAAATTTGAATTAGTTGTACACTCATGTCGATTGATGCCATTAAACCTTTCTTTTCTGGCTATGAGGAAATTATGACCTAAATTTTCTCATGAAGTTGGGGATTCCACTATGGTTTTTCATTGTTTTACCCTAAATTTGTCACAGATCAAAATATGTAACAAAACGTTCACCCAAAATCATATTGGTCCTTGGCCCATATGGGTCTAGTGTTGAACTTAATCTCTCATACCACTCTGTAATGCACCCAACCCCAAGTTGGGTCACACCACTACTAAAATGACCAGATAAAATTTTTTGATACCAATTCTAAATGCAGAAATAACACACACACAAATGATATTCAAGTTTACACAATGGTCCATGCTAATTAAAAACGTAAATGCAAGTGCCTAAACGTGCACAAAAACAATTAAACACATTCAACAACATAACTAGATATTTGCATGCATCATTCTAGTCACAACATGTATCAATAGCCAAAATATCTCAGAGTAAAATGCACAACAACTATATCAGTATTTAACCTAAATCGACACACAAAATAAGAAGACTTATCTTATGAAATATGTAACTAGCTGTAGAGGATGAATGTTCCTCTCAATCGTACACTTTTTTTTCTAATTCTCAACAACAAGTCACCTTAGAGATGGGGCTATGAATACACAAGATAGGATGGTCCCTAATGTTGGATAATATCCCCCTCTCAACAGTCAATTTCCCATAGCTAATTTCATTCCACCAGATCTCTTCCCCACAACCTACAGAACCCAAAGGATGGGATCCCGCTTCACTTCTCATAGTCCCTCAAGCCTTTCCACTCCCCTCCAGGGATTCTAGCATAGGTTGGGAAAGAAATATCTATGTTGGGACCTTGGGAATTTTATAGGTACTACATGAATTCACATAGCAACAAAACGCTTGTTTCTCTTGATAATTTTTGAATATAATATTTCTCATAGGCCGCAATCTCCCTTCCCATGAAATCATAGCTTAAAATGTTTTCCATGCATACCCACTATGGATGCCTTCAAACTTTAGCACTCTGAACTTCCTTGTTTTCCAGAAAAATCCATGTAAAAATTTCTCTGCATGAAAAAATGTGAATGTCTAATTCTACCCCTCTACCAATATGAATTTTCTCTCTTTCTCTTGCTTGATTTTCTTGCACTCTTCCCTAATATGATTGTAATAAACCCCCATGGTATCAATAAATATGGGATGTGAATTCTCACACCCACCCTCTTACATGTATTCAATGATTGGGTTTGGGAACACTCAATTAGAAAATTGAAGGTTCATAGTAAGGATAATTTAGAAAGAAAAGGGATTGGGTTTAATAGACATGGGAAAAAATCCCCTTTGGACCCCTTCCCTCTATTGTGAAAACTAATCCCCCAAGTTTTCATCCATGTCCATATGCAGCTAGTGATACATATTGAAAAATTTGCAATGACTACTTCCGACGAAAGTACCCTTTCATCGCACAATTAAAGATAAAGAGTTGAATTTTGAAAAAAAAAATAAATCCAACCCACGTTTGTCACTCTTGCAAAAAAATTAGATGTACGTCTCAAGAGCGACGAATGTGAAGATGGTGGACTACTGTCTCTCTTGCGACGACCTTTTGTAATCATCACAAGAGAGACAATTACCATTGACTGTTACACTATTTGACAAAGTCAACATTGATCGTTACATTGTTTGACAAAATCAACATTGACTTGGTCAACTTTCATCGCTCTTGCAATGAAAAAATATCTATAAATATTTTGCAAATTAGAGATGTTGCAACAAACTTGCTATAACAACGATGGTTCAGAAAGGGTATTTTTGTGCGGAAGAGTGTCGCAGAATATTAGTGGTGGGGAAAAAATTAAAGAGGGTGAAAAGGGTGATGGTAGATGTTATTTCCCTTGCAAAATATGTTGCACTACACGTCACATAAGAATTTTAATAGCAACAACTAAAATACATTGTAGGTAATATGGGCACATTGATGAGGGATCGAATGAATATCATCCCATGGTAATTAGCTATATATTCATTATCTATTTTTATATTGTCGATTTTATTTAAAATTATATATGTGTATATATATTGTTTGAATATTTGTTACACACACTAATTTTGCATGATTGTTTGTAATTATAAAGTTAGAGTTTCCCTCTAACTTTCTACAGAATATTGCACCAAGTAGAAGTAGAAATAATGGTGTACAAGATGAGGAACATGATCAAGTGAATGAGGATCTCATGGAAGAAGATGATGGGAAAAATCAAATGATCCAAGATTTATTTTTTTCAGTCGGGTGAGGATTGGGACAGTGATGGTATTTATGATGAACCTCTATTAGAAAAGGAAAATAAATGGCTTTATAAAGGATCAATAGAAAATCTTCTCTCTAGTACATTTTTGCTAAGGAACATAAAGGTTATGAATAATTTGTCGAACACTTATATGACACAGATCCTAAGGTATGTAATATGTTTTATATCATATACATAAATGTTGAATTTTTTCTATTTTTTTAGTGTTAATTAATGTGTAAAATAATAATGCAATTTTTACGATTAATATTCTTTAAATTAACTAGTTATTTGTTATGTTGTAGATTGTTAGGTGATGTTAAGGTCCTAACCCGCACATGGGTAGATTAATGTATTCGGATGTAATAAAGGTCAATATTAATAAGACCTTTCAATAAAAGAGAATTAGGCGGATGTAAGAAGACCT
>JZKD02S1676067.1:274428-290607 GCA_000966675.3 Picea glauca
TATGGTTCTTTTTGTTTCTATGTCCCTATGCTCATGAATTTAGTTCTTATTGTATTTCTTAGTTTAATTTTTAATTGTAGTCTTTTATTTCTTTCCCTAACTCTTTTCCTTGCAGCTGTCCTGCTCAGCAGACCCAACTGAGCTTGCAAGCACCTCCATTTTTCTCACTAAGGTGACGAAGGAGGCGCAACACATATGTTCCACAAAGATTCCATTAGGGTGAAACCCTCTAATATTTTCATCGTACTTGAGATTCAATTTGTGGAAGTGGCTAGAAAATTCATCAATTTTGCTCATATTTCTGAGTACAAAATCCCCAACTTTACAAGGCAATGGTATAAATTGCTTTTTTAGTTTTTCATGAAAAACGTGCAACCAAAAGTTATATTTCCTTGCATATTTTGTGACAAACATTCTATCATATATATGGCATGGAAGAAGGGAAGGATTTTCCTTAGAACCGAAAATCCCAATGACATTGTAATTCTCAATTTGTTCTAAAGTCCCCTTCCTATCTAGGAATTTACTAGCTTGAGAAGGTATTCTTGGGGTATCTTGTACAAACAACAACGCTTTAAAAATCGATACAAAGTCATTGAAAACTTCATAAAAATGCAGGGAAGATTTGTGCCTCCATAACACTTGGTACCAAAAGGTCACGGGGGTGAATTCACAATTCACCTTTTTGCATTATATAGATAATCTAGGAAACTGACAGCAATGTGCTATCGCGAAAACCAAATAAGAAGGCATACAAAAATTCTTATCCTTTTTATATTGAGACAATTGGTAATATTTCAATGGAAATAAACTTCCCCCAATTGAAAATGGCCTGCTCTTTGACGGTAAAATATAATATGTAAAGAATCATACGGGAAATGATAGCAATATTTTCTTGGCTCGTAATTCTTGCAAATAACTAGGAAATTTCCCGAAACGGGTTTTTGAACAAGCTAACCTACAGTCTGGTAATATCGTCAGGGATGGCAACTAGATTCCCCAAGAATTTTGGTAAGATATCCAAGCCTTTATCGTGTTTTTTCAAAAAGTCTCTACAATCTTCACCTTTGAAGGTGAGCATTGGCTCTGGGAGTCTCAACATCTTACAAAATCCTTGAGGTGAAAGAATAATGGGAGAATGGTTATGGAGTGGAATTATCCGCTGGTTTGGTATATATTTCTCGGCGCACCAGGAAACCAATTCCTTGCAGTCAAAAACTTTCATTAAACAACCCACCTGTGCAATTCCGGATGTCCAAATTACTTCCTTCTAAGAAGAGGGGATGAATAATAAGATTATTCTCTAGACCACTGAAAATTATGATCTTTTCATCCAAAAATGTTTAGGGTATCTCCATAGAATTGTTGTCACGCTACTATTTCCATAAGTTGATGAGAGCGTTCTTTTTGATCTAGATAATCTTTAAAAAGGGTGCTTGAGAGATAATATATAATCTTATGCGAATCCTGCTTTAATGTGGTTTAATGAGGAAGTTCCTCGAGCCCTTCACCTATTGATGACAATATTTATAGGACTTGCATAATGAGTTATTAGCATTTAAACCATATTAAATGTGTATTGGGAAAAGCGTGAAGGTGGCGGGGATGAACGAGAGAAAAATATGATTTGAGATTTTTGTGAACCCGCCAACCCCCGAACTCGCCAACCTGTGATTGCAGAAGGTTGAAAATCGGATAAGTGTTGTGATGCAGTCGGACAGACTCATCGTAGGAGGAATGAGATACTTGGAAGCTCGGCGAGCGAGGGGTAAAAATGTAGATTGCAAATCTTTTGGATGAAACATGTGTATCACAGAACATGGGATGTGAGATTTCGATGCTGCCAACATGGGAACCCGTGATTGAAAAAATGACTAAGTATTTGATAATGTGGCGTTCGGGTAGACTAGATATGTGAGAATGTGGATTGGATATAAGGATTCACAAGTCCACCAACCCAGGAACTTGCTGTTCTAAAAATATGAATACGTATAGAATTATAAAGAGATAATAGAAGGGGAAAAGCGAAAAGGGGAAAAGAGTAAGTATAGAAGAGGGAAAATAAGGGGAGAAAAGAAGTTGGTAAAATAGAAAAGGGAAGGGAAATTTCGGAAGAAGGAATTGATCTTAACATTACCATACACACATATCCCCACTACCAAAAAGACTCCATATCCCTGACTGATCTAGGTGGAAATTGGAGGCCACCCACCTATTCCACTGTCTCAAAACAAGGGTTTTTGCCTTCCCAGTTTTACTACAGTTTTTCAAGTCCTAAATTTCCTGGGATATTTTGAGGCCCTAACAACATTTTTTGGGCCTGCGACGATAACACTATAGGATTTAGAACTTTAGATAGAGTGTGATGACAAAATGTGTAGTCCTCGAATAGACCTTTCCAAAGAGCTATCGTGCACCCCAAATGAAGATCGTATGCAAAATTTACGCCCTTGGGAAGTTGATGTATCAACTAACCCCATCAGGGCTCGCAAACCTTTTGGCCTTTCATCTTCCGAGTTTAGGGGTTTGGATTTTATTTATGTTAAAAATGCGTCTAGAGCCTCATTGTAAACATCATTATATTCTTGTGAATGATGATATCCATCACATCTCTTCTCAGAGATAAGTTTACACCATTCTAGTGAGTCATTCACTCTGTAATTTTATAGTTTATCTACATTTATCTCATTAATAAAAATTGTGTGCTACTATATCTCTGTGTTTATTGCAATATATCTTTATATTTCATTGTTATATCTCTGCCTTTATTTCATTCTCAAAATAATCTTGATCAGTGGTATCAGAGCAGGCTACTTCTTTTCGTTTCTTAGTGCATGTCCCCAACGAGGTCATGGTATAGACATTTGGGTCTCGAGCTAGTTTCTCTTGAGGACAACAACTCTCACCAACCCAAGTGGCATCCCATGGCATATGAAAAGAGAGATGAGGGAGTAGAATATCTCATCAAGTTGTTTCTCGTGGAAGCCCTTTTGCAACAGAGGAACAAGATGTTGGAGAATTTTTCCCAAATCCTTCAATGATTACCGACAATAACATGCACGTCTTCATCAAGAAGTTGCTTTGGATATGCTGCCCCATTCAAGGTACACGTTAATTTTGATATTCCTGTATTTGAAAATAATATCGATGTAGATGCTTTGGAAAAGTAGTTAAATTTTATAGAAGGCTATTTCTTTGTTCACAATGTTTTTGATAGGGAAAAGATCACCTTTGTGCTCCTTAAGGATCTACCTCATGCTAAACATTGGTGGTAAACTGACTGGGAGAAAAATTCCATAGAGGTGTTTGGAATATTTGGGTTCTATCCCACTTGGAATTTTTTTATGGATGCGATCAAGGATAAATATTACCATGTGGGAAACTATGATGACCAGTACATGAGATGGACCATACTGCATCAAGAGACTGGAAAAACAGTGCCGGAGTTCACAGATATCTTCCATACCTTCTGCACATATATGGGTATAAAAGACTCCGAGCAACATTTGGTTCTAAAATACCACGGGGCTTTACATAGATACTTCCAAAACGAAATGGAATTTCTGGACATTTCATCACTTGGAGTTGCTTATTGATATGTTGTCAAAATCGAGAAGAAATTTAAGCAGCAGAACAAGAAGGAGTTTGGGTTTGCAAATCCATAGCAACTAAAGTCTGTTAAAGGAAGACCTAACTCGTAGAACACCCAACCTCAAGATCACCAGTCCAATCCGAAGGAAAATAAGGGTAACAGGAATATGAAAAAGGACACTAGGAAGTGGTGTGACTTCCATAGAATCCCTTGGCACAACAATGATGAATGTTGCTCAAAATAGTCATTGGTGTCCGATCTCAAAGAAATATATTTGAGCCCCGACTCTGACACTGATTCAAACAATAATAGAAGGAGACATGTCATTGATATAGAACCCACTTCTATTGTCATGACCGCAACAATCAAACCAGAAGAACCAGAGGATCCTGAGGAGGGGGAGCACCTCTTCCATTCATAGATGTGGGTGAAGGGGACACTGCTGCATTTTATTATTGATAGTGGAAGACATAAAAACCTCATCTCAGTAGAGGTCATCAAGCAGTTGGATTTTTTGACAACACCAGGGACGAGATCTTTGTGTCATCCAACAATGTTACTTGTCATATGACATCAATCCCTTCAAGGATAAGGTAATGTGTGATGTTTTTCCACTAGAAGTCAGTGATGTTATGTTAGGATAGCCATATATGTTGAAGTGTCATGTTATTTATGAGTCTTTACCCTGTAGAATCATTGTTACTTTGGGGGGTCATCTCTATAGGATACCAGAAGTAGTTTTGACTATTGTCCCAACAAAATAGTGCCACAAAGTAATCTCTCATACCACAAAGTTTAGCCTCTTCACAATCTATTCAGAAGAGAAAGACATTGAAATCAATGCAGCCTCAAACCAAGACCCTTCTATCCAGCATAAACATATAAACAAGATTGCAAAAGAGCACCAATATATTCTTACTGCACCTACAGGGGTGCCTCCACACTGTCCAGTCAAGCGAAGTTATTAAAAGTACATTCATGCTGCATATTCACTGACATAGTTCTCCCATGCTTAGGAATATTATATAGCTACATCGGTTGAAGGTATCTAAACCCTCCAACAACAGGTTCATAACAACCTTCACCAAGCTAAGAAGGACAACTTCTTCAACAAGGAAAACAACTCACTAAGGTTCAGATTCAACAAAATCTTATCCGAGAACCTGACACAATGGATACCATTTCCTCCTAAGGGAGGAAGAATGATCCAGGTGGAAATAAGGGGCCACCCACCTATTCCACTCACTCAAAACAAGGGTTTCCACCTTGGCAGTTTTACTACATATTTTTGAGTCCTAAACTTTTGCGGTTGTTTTGAGTCCCTAAAAAATGTTTTTTTGTCCCACCACAGTCACAGTGTATGATTTATCCAGAGTGTGACAAAAAACATGTATTCTTCGTATAGACATTTCCAACGAGATATCGTGCACCACAAACGAATATCGTATGAAAATGTTACGCCCTTGGAAGTTGATGTATCAACTAACCCCATCAGGGCCCACAAACCTTTTAGCGTTTCATCTTCTGGGGTTAGGGTTTTGGATTTTATTTATGTTAAAAATGCCTCTAGAGCCTCATTTTAAACATAATCATATTCTTTCGAATGAGCATAACCATCACATATCTTCTTAGAGATAAGCTATCACCATTCTAGCGAGTCATTCACTATGTAATTTTACAATTTCTGTACATTTCTCTCATTAACAAAAAATGTGCATTATTGTATCTTTGTGTTTATTTAAATATATATGTATATGTCATTGTTATATTTATTCTTTAATTTCATTCTGAAAATAATCTGGATCAACAACGAGTTTACTTTTACTTCCCACACTATTAATAGTTCTTTCAACTTCCTTTTTATTTCAAAATCTGTTCACCCCTTTAGATTTATATATAGAAATGTTTATGCGCACAGGGTGTGAAGAAAGCGGGGTAATATGAAATTTTCTTTGATTTGGTGAGTAGATGTTGTGGATTTTAGTTTAAACCACATGTCTCCCCAAAAACCATCATAGTATTGATCATATTATTAATATGAAGTGGATGGAGCTCAAAGAAAAAGGGTAGATAAGATTGTTCCTATACCTATAGATTATCATGGTATGCTCAAGTAAGAACATGCATTCCACCATAATTATCCATCTATATCCATAGCTATGAACTTCATGAATGTTCATTCAGATAGATAAGACCATGCATCTCATGACCTGTAAATCATTTATTCAGTATGTGACCAAAATTGGACCAACCCCTTACTCAAATTTAAAGAGTAATTCTCAAGGAAGACTAAGAAGTCAAATCAACTCATGGAACATACCAAAATTCAAATTAAAATATCGAAGCAATTTGTACAAGCATAAATCAAGCACTAAAACCGAATCCAATTCATCAAAAAGAGAACTAAATTAAAATAATCCTAAAGCTAGAATATCAGTCATAAAAAAAGTAATGAAATTGGTTAAAAAATAAGAAGAGAACCTAGAAGAAAGGAATAAATTTGGGCAACAACATGTATGAATGATATGCATAAAGGTATCATTATTTCAGCTCCAAGAATTGGAATAAGGGAAAAAACTTTATTAAATAAACTTTTTACACAAACTAAGACCCATAAAAAAATATTTCCAGGACTAAGACATAACCTAGAAACAAAAATGAACAAGACTATGATGAGAAGTGATCAAGAAAATAGATATCCAACTAAGAATTAGTTCCAACATATTTGAGATTTTCTAGTGACAAAAATTCATATTGTTGAAATTCCCAAAATGTTTCACCAATATATTCATTGCCACTTTGATTATTGATCCAGATCACCCAATGATTGTATCATTCACCCCTGATGGTATAAGAATATGCACCCACTATTGTGGTTTCCAAACTAAGCATAGAAGAATTACAACAAGAATTAATCTTGAAATATAGGGTAATCCTAATAGCATGGTGTTGAGGAAAAGATATGAAATGATCTCACTCAAACATTTTTAGATCTTTCTTGGCTAAATAAAGATAGACGAGAATATCACCCTATGTTTATATCCATTGAAACTGGTATCCCAATTTACAAGTTCTTAAGTTGTTTTTTAATAATTAAAAGCTTGCTGAAAAACTCAATTTTTATGTAATTTTTTGAATATATCAGATGCTGAAATAAATATAGAGACATAAGTAAAGACACAAAGTCAATAATCAACACATATGAGACATAAAACAATCCTTTATTTCATTCCAATTCATCAAATAATTGTTCTCTTTACAAAATTTCGTGAGAAAGTTTTGGACCAAAGTCAAACTTAGACATCCCCGATGAAACATACAAAAGGACTTCCGACAGAAAATAAAAAACTAAAATTGAAAAGATGGATCATCTTGCCATAGATTGCTACCCACTAGACTCTGTACAATAGCCTTTGTTAGTCATGAAAACTAATTCACAAACATACAAGTCTACACAGAGTATCAAAGATAGATCAACACCTCTGAAAAACACGTGTCTGAATGATGTAATTCATCCCTGAGTCTTGTTGTCTAGAATAAGAACCTGCTATCATAAAAAAGAATCAGGCTTCTAACGAATTAAGGAATGAATGAAAACTGAATTATCTCAACAAAAATTCAAGAGAAAACCTTAGTGTGCTTCTCCTTCTATTCTCCCCTTTCCTTTTGCCTTTAAGCAAATTAGAATTGGTTGAAGTAGTTGAGCTACTTCATTAGTTAAGTTATAAAAAATCAACCAACTTTTTAGTTAGGGGGAAAAGTAATAAATCATAATAAGGGTTTTTTAAATAAATAATAACTAGTAGGTGGGACCCCTTGTGACTCTGTTTATCTTTTAACAATCATAACACAACTAGTAAATTAAACAAAAAATCCCTCCTTGTGACTCCCATCATCACATTCATATTTGATGATTTACATCAATGATATTTGCAATTATTTCCAAAATATATTACTCATATATCCAAAAATAGTTTGTTGTCCAAAATTTCTGAAGTCAATTGTTCTCAACAATAAATAAATAAATAGAAACTTAAAATCCGTATTTCCCACTCTGAGATGCAATCCTTCCCTTGTTTCTGCTGTCAGCTTTTGGTCTCCTTGAATTTTCCTTTGGTTGTGTTGATCCTTTAGGCCTAATCTCACTGATCACATGAGAGAAATCATCCCTCAAATGCATGCGGGAGGACACAGATTTATCAGATCCATTGGAGGGTGAGGAAGGGGCAGCAATGGATTTTCCTTTGTCAGGGGCATGGCGGGCCTCGGTTTTCAACCTTTTACTAGCATGGGAAAACTAAACTGGTGAGTGGATGGGGGCAACTTGGACAATCCAATTGATAGGTAGGGGAGTAGGTAAAGACAAATTGGGCCAGCCACGATGTTGGGAGACCGCCAGGTGGAAAATCTCTTTTCATCCGTCATTTTCAGGAACTTTAGGCTGCAATGAGACATGAGGGGGCACAGGGATACCAGGGGCCTGCAAAGCTTAGAAGGGATGCCTTTCGGGCCTAGGTTGGACCACTCCTTTCCCAATAGAATTAAAAAACCCAACTTGAAATAGATGGCCTAACTCTTGCGAGTTAACATCAAAGTGAATGGAGAATCTTGGCCTTCTAGGGCCCCTGTTCCAATTACTTCTTCCTCGGCTACCTGTGGCATGGATACATTGGTTGAAAAATCTCATTCCTATATGCATGATTGATTAGCAAATAGTTTCTTTAACAACCATACATGAAAACTATTTTTAAAATACGAAAAAAAAATTGGCTCAACAAAATATCAGACTCATGCAATCCAATCCATAAAAATTGTTTAATCATTGTTAATGAGAAGGGAGTGAGAAAAGGTTCTAGGATATGCGAGGGGTTGTATTGAGTGAAAAATGTTAAAAAGAGGGCGAAAATATCACGATTACTTCTCATAGACAACAAACAATCAATTGTAATGTAAACCAAAGAACATATCACTGTAATCCATATTAGACTGTCATAATACAAAGTTCCTCTTAACTATAATTAAATTATAGGAACAGGGAGTGAGTAATGAAAATGGGAAGGTGAGGGGATTGTAATTAGAGAAAAGTGAAATAATGGTAGGGGAAGAAAGCATATATTGTTCATAAAATCAATTAAGTAACCCATAAAAATGTTTTGTATTCAATGCAAACAATCCAACACTAACCAAATAGTTGTTGTGATCAATTAAACATTTTTTGTGTATAATTTAACCATTATTGTGTGTTAAACTTTCTCACTGTTCACATTTAAATCCTTAACACTTTTAATTAATCACAGTGTCATCATACTCAAAATAATATGCCTTCCAAAACAACCTGTACAAGAATTTTGTTTCCTCTCACTTCTTCTTTTTAACATTTAACACAATTCCAATGAACACACAGTCATTTGTATCAACTCTGTTCAACATCCAAACCATCAACTATTGTCATAAATTAATCCTTCAAATCAAACATAGACACAAGTTCTTTTAAGATCATGCCCTATTCCATTCCTCAATTCAATTTAACAATTAAATTGCAATGAAACCATACTGTTATAGAATCCGTTCCCATCTATGATGGAGCAATCAACGATATAGTGTAAGATATTCATCAAACATACATAGTGGACAACCAAAACACAATCATCAATATTTCAAATTGCAATAATCTCGATTGGAAAATTAAACACAGTAACTGGAACCATCATTTCAACTTATACGATGTTGTAGGAACACACAGACCATTCAAAACGAAAGAGCATTTTTGTGATTGTACATGTTTAATTACTCTGAATCAAAACATAAAATGATGTTGAGCTATCAATCCAATACAAGGAGACAACAATTGTATGTCCAATTCCATTTCTCAAATCAACCAATTTAAAACATGCTGAACTATCAAATCAATCTCCACAATAAAAGGATACATCGATTATACACCAATCATAAAAACCATTGTCAACACTATTAACAAAGACAACCAATAATCAACCAATGTTGACGATACTCCACCAACTCATAACAATCAACCATGTGCTCAACCAAAAATAACTGGTTCATTTATCAAAATAGGACCTAAAATAATCAAGGGTGGCCTCTGAGTAATCAAGGGTTCACTCGGTGGAACCAACACAAGGAGACTGGAGTTGACCACACCAATTGCATAGGAGAACCCTTCGAGACAACATGGTGGACACATAGGCCACATAACCATTTGTTTGCAAGGTGGGTGACAGTTCACACCAGGTGGGTGAGATTATGAATAGAGGAGTAGAGGTTCCTCACTGACCAATAATAACACTGAGAACACGTAGGGAATAACCCTCACAGTTTCCCCCCAAGAAAAATAATAATGTTGATATAAAATAAGAGCCATGAAATAGCAACCAACCTCCAAAATGGTCCTCTTGCCATAATAGCCATCATAACTCTCTACGCAGACACTAAAAACATAACAATCCCACTACTAGGTGAAAACGATATCTAGTGACCCAAGGTGGTTCAAAAACAAACACAACAACCCCATAACACCAAATACAACTGGTAAGTTTACAAGAACTGCGTGGAGACGACTAGAAATTCTGGACCAAATGAAACCCTTCAACCAAAACCCATAAGACAACATAGAACCTTCATGGCTTGCGCCACACAAAATCATCAATAAAATCGTGACTTAAACTATCCATTTGTTTCATTTACAATGAATACACACAACCAACCATTCCGAAGAAATGTCACAAGTTTACATAGTTCCAATATCAAGAAAAGAACAGACCAATACATCACTGAGCCAATATCTATTTCATAACCAAAGTGAGTTCATGGATGGTAGAAAAGACATACCTGTAACCAAAAATCATTAAAAACACGAGCTTGGTCGAGCAGTTCTTCCCTTGCTTGAAAATAAGAGCTTAACCACAATGAACAACAATTGAAAAATAGCCAAGCTAGAGTGTTAGTTACTATTCTTCTATATTGTCTGATTTTATTGACCCAGGGTTCATGTCTATCAGGTTTCCAACAAATCCTTTAAAATTATCATCCCTCCTGGTAAACTAGAAGTCAACACAACACACAGAATGCATTACGCAATCTCACCCGAGATAGGTTCAATGGGTGCCTGTAAGACTCATGTTTTTACAGCCTAGGATTGAGTGTGATATATGAGAGCTAAATATTGAACCATTATTATAACTGTAACTGCAATATACTATCATTTGCGAAAATCAAGGAAATATAACAAATCATTCATTAAGCATAACAATAGCTATTGAAAAGATGATAAAGATAAGCATGCATTCATCACACAACACAGATTTTACCGTGGTTCACCCCCTCTTGGGCCACACCCACAAATATTTTTCTCTTGGCTCTTTTATTAAGGTATTTACGCATCTACAACGTCGTGCGCTTTACAATCCTCCATAGTCGGGTAAGATCTATATGAGGCAGACTAGATCGCACCAGGCTCCCTAGCCTACGATATAACCCTGGCGATATACCCTCCTTCGTCCCCTCTAGATCAACAACTTACAAAATAGATCATACAACAAGATATCATGTATCGTATCAACTTAGGTATAGCTCAAAACAACAACCATAATCCCAACAAACCCTAAGTATATATATGAACCCCCATAGTTGAACCCCTATGATACCTAAGTATCTATATTTATACATTTATGGATCTTCATATATTACAATACATTATCAAAACCCTAATCCTAGTGTCGTTAGGTCTTCCCTCGCATGCACGCATGTTGTTCCTCCTTCTAGCCATTGCTTTCCTCGAGCATGCTTTCTTTCCCAAAATCACCTTTCTTTTCTACCTCGGTCTTTGGCCTGCCTCCAATAGGTCCCCAACACTGACATGTGGCTCATCTCGAGCCACCTAAACTTTGTGTGCTCCCTCAATATCCTTGGTGATCGCTTGGAACTTTTCCTTGAGCTCTGCTGCATGTGTTTGTGCCTTCGCAGTCTTCTCCTTGAGTGTGTCCACCGTCTGGACTGCAATTTCATCACTGATCAATTCCACACACTCCGCATGGGTGTTGGCCCATGGTTATGGAAGCAAGCGAAGATCAAGGAAGAAAAGGGAGAATGCAAAATTTGTGGAATACACAGTGACTATTATTGGGTCGACATGAGCAAAAGAGAAAAAATGACAGAGTGAAGTAAGCCGTTGAACAAGGAGATCGAGCATGATAGATCAACAAGAAAGAAGGATCGTGGACAACTCAACAAGAAGGAAAAGCCACCCTTGGATGCTTTCGAGCACTGCAAAATAAGGAAGGAAAGATAGGCTGGCAAAGCCATGAAAATACGGGTGAAGTTGACCTAGGGTTTTAGACACCTAGGGTTTTGGACACCTAGGTTTCAGCCTAAGGATATCAATGAGCTATTGTAATGTATAAATAAAGATCATAAGGACCTAGTTTGGGTTGGTATGATATTATTTTCAATCTAGTGGTATTTTTGTCATGAGTGATTATTGTTGTGTGAGAGAGAAGTGATAAGAGTGAGAGCCTTCTGGTATTGTAAGATCTTCAGCTGGGTGCGAAGATCAAACCTGAAGCTGGGTGCGCAGGGAGGGGACAGAAAGAGAAGAGAATAAAGAAGATCTGCTAGCTAAGAGCACAGACAAGAACTATATGCTTTACCTTAATATATTATAGCATAGTTCTGTGGACGTAGACCTAGAGAGAGGGTGAACCATGTACATCTTGTGTTGTGTGTGATTGGTATTTTATCTCTGTCATTGATATACTGTGATTGAATTACTGTTTTAGATATGATAAGTAGATGTGCATAATAGATCTAAGATGATAAGTGATATATCAATGTTGTGTTATTCTTCTATTAAATCCACTTGATCTTCGCTTTGGTTGTAGACATCTTTGTCCTGCAACCTCCTCATAACTGCTTCGGGTGAGACTGCATCTGCTTCGCAGGTGTTGTCGAAAGGGCTAGTAGTTAGGGCTTGTTGGTGCTCTCTTGGAGCTAAACCCTGGGTCTTCCCTTGTGCCAACAGATGGTTCCATTATCGAGATGGGAATATTCTTGAGGTAATGTCAAGGTGGTTTTCATTGAAGACAAAGACTCAAAAGTTGATAGAGGATCAAGAAAAGGACTTCGTTGAAGCCCAGAACAAGAACCCTAATCTTAGTTTAGAGGATTGGTTGGAGAAATATATCTTTACTAATATACATGAAATTTTCTTTGGGGGAATAGGAGCTATATGAGTGGCTAGCTAGATTAGTAGATAACCAGTTTGAGATCTGATCTAGACCTCCTATGGTTTGGATGTCGGAGCTGATCAGGAAGGTCAAAAGAGTTGATAACGCTGTATCACGGGCAATAGATCACTGGTTCGATAGCACCATTGGAGGGTACATCACAGAGTTTGTTGTTGATAGAGTAGAATCATACAACCAATATGAGAGATAATTCTTCAAGGGACCTAGACCAATTTTTTTACAATTCCTAAAGTTTGGAATCAAGATGCTATTGCATGAGAAGAAAATCTTGAAGATAGAGTAGATTGGTCGGATCTAGAAAGGATAATGTTCAATAATTTGTACATCGACAGCGACAGAGAATCTAGACATACGTGCAGTGGGAGAGTGTTAAGTTCACCTTGCGAACCTGTTTAAGAAGAAATATGGGGAGGAGGGTTTCTATAGTGGAGAAGAGGCAGAACTGAAAGATGAGGAGAATTCAGAACCTGCTGGGATAGACGAAGGGAAAGCTAAAGAGCTTCGTTGGGGAGAACCTGAAACCTCAGAAATTGCGCAGACCATCGAAGTAAGTACTGTTATCCCTCCTGTTGATAAAGTAGTATTTAGAAATTAGAGTAATCCCAGCCACCAGAGTACCTAGAGCACTGTCATTAGTAATCCACCACATACTCAGTCAGGGACCCTAGGAAGTTCTATGGAAGATGAGATGAGGCTTCCTATCTTTAGGGGAAATGGATTTGAAGATCCTGATCAGAACTAGTTCCTATGTGAATCCATATGGAATATTAAAAATTTCATTGACGAAGCTGTCAAAAGAACCCAATTTAGTACCACTCTAAGGGATCAGGCACTGAGCTGGTACATGAATCTTGTCCAAGGACTTGCACAACCGAAGCCACTGAATTAGATTAAGAATGCACTGATTGTAGATTTCAAGAAACCCAAGTCAGAGTCACAATGTATCACAGAGCTGAAAGAGATCAAGAAGAAGGTGGTCAAACCTGTTTGGGAATTCGATCAAATATTCAAAACCTTAACAGGCTGATTGAATTTTCAGATCCTAGATGAACAGAACAAAGAATGGTTCATTTCTACCCTCTTACCACACATCAGAGTTCCTCTAATGCAATAGAAGATTTCTTCGCAGTATGAGGCATTATATATCTCCATGAATTTAGAATAAGCCCCTAGGGGAGAATCTAGGTCAGGTATGAGTTAGATATTGAGTCAATTAACTAGTTTGTCTTTGCAGGTCGAAGATATGAAGAAAGAAAAGGGAAAATATAAAAGAGAAGACATCTGGTGTGTCAAATGCAGATCATAAGGCCATGACAAGGAACATTGTCCCCTATTCAATGAATACTTGGATTCTGGAGCCCCGAACCCTTTGAGGCAAGTCACCTTACCTTGGTGAGAGGTATACAGAAACAAACATCGCCCTGGTGAGTGCTACTACATTCAAAAATATGTTCAGACATCTACAAATTTGTATTGTACATTCTGTAAGTCCATAGGACATGATGATAGGGATTGTAGGGATTACGATATCATGCATGAAATGTCAAGAGACATATACAAGATTTAAGGTGAAGTACAACAAGAAGGAAACACCACGCAGTATAACTCTCTTGGGAGAGGCAACTTCAATCCTCCCGGTGGATTCAGAAGAAGAGGACTAGGAGGAGGAATTGGTCGAGGCCGAGGACAGATAATCTATTATAACTGCACACAACCAGGACACCTCGCAAGGGATTTCCAGAACCCTTGTACTACTTGCAGCTACTGTAGCTCATTTGACCATGTTATATAAGATTGTCTTGTGCTGCTAGTTAAGCTTCAAGAAAGACGAGGAACTTAGCAGAACCCACAAGTGAAACTGATATATGTTGAGCCTCGTGGAGAAGACCCTAGAGTCATTGTTATAACTAGAGGAGGTGATGTTACACGAGATGGCAGAATGACCCAAGGGAATACTACAGAAGATTCAGGAATAATAAAGTTGCAGAGAAAACCCAAACCTTTGATGCAAAGAAAGAAAGACAAATATTTGAGGAATCCAAAAAAGAATTCAGAGGAGACCAAGGTTCTTCATCGAAGACAAGACCAAAAGTGAGAGAATATGGAATGCCTTTGGCATTTGATCAGTCTACTTTTCCAAAATAAGGAAAAGAGGTAAGCAAGCTCATATAATTTTTATATACTTGTATTAAGTTGATTTAGGATGAAAGCGTTGTACAAGAGTTACAAAATTTAAGCAGACAATATGAGCTAGGAAAGATAGACCCCTTACTGAATTGGGAAGTACACCAAATCGGTAAAAAGAGAAGGGAAAATAAGAAATTACATTTTAATTCTCAAATAAGAGAGTATGAGATATATTATTTAGTCCTGGACTTAGGGTCGGAGGTCAATGTCATGACGAAGAAAACCTGGGTGTTGATGGGAAAACCGAAGTTGATCTATTCCCCTGTGAGGCTTAGGATGGCCAATCAACAAGTTGTAAGCCCTTTTGGAAGATTAGAACATGTCCTTGTGGACATTGATGGAGTAAGAACATTTTCATATTTTGAGGTAATTGAGAGAGTTGATGATAGTTGTCCTTACCACGCGTTGTTAGGAATTGATTGGGATTTCAATCATTCCATTGTGGTTGATTTAAATAAAAGGCATATGAATTTTGAAAGATATGGCCTTAGGGTCATTGCACCTTTAAATCCAGATGAAGGTCAGTGGTACACAGAACCTATCAGAGAAGAAGACCACACATATGCACTAGAAAATATATGCAAGCTAATAGCCAGACAACATGACTACATTAATCCTACAGCTGATGGAAACTTAAGATAGAGAAGTGACAACGTATTTTCATCAAACTTAGAAGAAGCACTGGAGAACTGGCAGAATAAGATGTATGAAGTATCTACAAGAAGATGTGCTAGATTAACCAGAGAAGTTCATTGGATTGGAACAATAGTTAGCAACTTACCCACCTTTGATGGTCTAAATCCTTTAGAAACCTTCTTGTCGGACTTTGAAGAAAGTGTACCAATACAACAGAGATTATTGGCAATGGACGAGGCCTTGAAAGCCACACCAACAAGATGGTGGGGGACAAATAAATGTAACATTACAGATTGGGTACAGTGTCATACCTTGATGACAATGCGGCTCTCAGCACAAGTAGAAGGCTGCGAAGTTTGGTACATAGGTCAAAGCTACCCAAAGGAACATGTGTGGAGTTGTGAGGAATCCTAGAGAAACATTCCTCAAGAAAAATGGGTGAAAAAATTCATTAAGATGTTGGACATGATGCCTATCAAATGGTACCTGTTTATGGATAAATTC
>JZKD02S1676068.1:0-17428 GCA_000966675.3 Picea glauca
ATTGTTCAATGCTTAATATTTGATCAAATTACTTGAGTCAATACAATATTTAAGAATTACAAGACTATCGAACCATGCAAATGAGAAAAGGTGTTTAATCCAATAAAGAAGCACCAACAAAGATTCCAAGGAATTTTTTTAATAGTAAATCTATAAGAAAAATAATGGGTAATATATATTTATCCATAGACATTGGAATGAGTTATTTTCACTAAAGCATTGAACATACTTGTCATAAGTATAGGTAGAGGAGTTACAAAAAAAAAAAACATGCATAAAATGTTGTGTTGTTCATCTAGTGCGACAACATGGAAAAGGCATCGACAAGCTCTTGAACATGCATACAAAACTAATTATCATGCTTTCTTAGGAACTCCTTGTAGTCTTCTCCTCTAAAGATCAATGTTGGCTTAGACAATATGAACATATTGCGGAAGACCTGAGGTGACAAAGAAATAGGAGAGTGGTCTCGTAGTGGAATAATTCTTTGGCTTGAAATATATCTCTCATCCCACCAAGAGACTACCTCCTTACAGTCAAATAATTCAGGGACACAAACCACACGAGCAATTCCAGAGGTCCAAATTACTTCATTTTGGATAGAATGGGACCAAGAGACCACTTCCTTATATTCAAATACTTCAGGGACACGGCCTGCACGAGAAATTCCAGAGGTCCAAGCACCAAGAGACCACCTCCTTACAGTCAAATAATTTAGGGACACAACCTGCATGAGAAATTCCAGAGGTCCAAATTACTTCGTTCTAGGCAGAAGGGGACCAAGAGACCACCTCCTTATAGTCAAATACTTCAGGGACACATCCTGCATGAGCAATTCCAGAGGTCCAAATTACTTCTTTCTGGGCAGAAGGGGATGAGTAGTAGGAATATGCCTTGGAACACTAGGAGTTTCGGTCATCACCCCCTAAGATGTTAATTGTATCTCCATAGAACAAGAGACTGGTCTTGCAATTGAATAATTGTTTGTCTTGAAATGTATCTCTCGGTGCACCAAGAGACCATCTCCTTATAGTCAAAGACTTCAGGGACACAGTCTGCACTAGGGACAAATCCAAACCCTAATCCAAAACCCTAAAAATTTAAGGAAAGGATACATCTCTAAGGGCCAGGACCACCATACGAGTCGAGAGAATCAAACTCTCGAGCTGCAAAGCGGATATTGCATTCAACATTGGTTTATTTTTTGAAAACCCTTCCATTGGTCTTGTTAGGGCTGCCATCGCCGAGATGGGAATTGCTCCCCGTTATGGTGGATTTTAATTTTGGCATAGGAGTGGGAAAAATGTATGCATTGTCATCATCCATCGTTGTATCATCTTCCATCAGATCATCTTCTTCTGGCTCGAAATCGACCGCATCAACTTCTACACCAACCATTCTTTCGTTCTTTTCTGCAAAATCCTTGAAATTTAGGGCGAGTGATGGATATACAAAGTGAATGCATGATATACACGTTTATAGGGTTACAAAACAAATAAACACAGGGGGGCATGATATACACGTTTATAGGGTTATAAAACAAATAAACGTAGGGGGGGTTGTTTGAGCAGGGGGGTTTCCTTGGAATTCTTTGGCTTGAAATATATCTCTTGGCGCACCAAGGGACCATCTCCTTACTTCCCTCTAGGCAGAAGGGGATGATTAGTAAGAATATTCCCTGGAGCACTAGAAGTTCTAGTCATCATGCCCGAAGATGTTTACTGTATCTCGACAAAACTGTTGTCGAGTTGTTGCCATAAGTTGATGAGAGTGTCCATTTTCTCCAGATGATATTTGAAATGAATAGTCGGAAGAACTAATATAACCCTCCGCAAATCTTGGTTTAATGCATATCAATGAGAGATCTCAAGCCTTTCGTTGATTAATGACAATTTATATTGTTCTTGTGTAATGAGTTGTTACCATTAAAGCTTACTAATTTCATACTTAGAAAGAAGTGTGAAGGTGGTGGGGACAACGAAAAGCGATTAAGAATTGTAGATTTCGTGAAGCCGCCAACCCGACGACGCGCGAAAGAGATTCCATGATGTTTAAAATGAACACTTGGAAGAGATAACATAACCCTCTTCAAATATTGGTTTAATTTGTATTAATGGGAGATCTCCTCGAGCCTTTCGCCCATTAATGGCAATCTTTATGGTTCATGCATGATGATTTGTTAGCATTAAAGCTTAATAATGTCATATTTAGAAAGAAGTGCGAAGGTGGCGGGGATGACGAAGAGCTATTAAGGATTGGATATTTCATGAACCCACCAACCCGATGACCTGCAAAAGAGATTCCAAGAAAGCAATCGGTCGGGCTTCAAAATAGGGTCACAAGTTATACTCTCCGAAATTTTGACTTCAAAATGTGTAACACGAAACATGGCATGATGGTGGAATTCAGTGGTCAATTTGTATATCGCGAAACTCTGAGTGTTGTTTGTAGGTCCCGGAACAATGGAAGGGCAATATTGGGCATGCCTTCCCAGGAACCGGCGATCGAAAAGGTGTCCAAGTATGGAATGGGGGAACGGTTGGTCAGACTCGTGATATAAAAGAATGAGACATATTCAAAAAAGGGACTAAGTAACTGGAAAGGGAAAGTAGAAGAGAAAAATAAAGGGGAATTTGGTTGTCAATTTTTATATCAGGGAAGTCTAGGTGTTGTTTGTAAGGGGCGGAAAAGTGGAAGCACAATATTGAGCATGTCTACTCGGAAACTCGTGATTGAAAAAGTTGTTGAGTATGGAATGGGGAAGCGGTATATTAGACTCATGATATAAAAGCATCATTGGAAATGTGAACGCGTGAATCTGCCAACCCGCGCACTTAGACATTTTTCAAAAAATGACTAAGTAACTAGAAAGGGAAAGTAGAGGGGAAAAAGAAAGGGGAGGGAAATTTTCGGAAGTGGTAATTGGTCTTAACAAAGCCCCATTGATGGTCTTAACAATAACTATGAAGTGCATTAGACAGGTGAACAGGCTCTTCAATCAAGGAATAGAGAAAGTGAGTCATAGTTATACTTTCTAGGATGTGTTTGCATAAGAGAAGCATCATAAAACTACAGAAAAATCAATGGAGGGTTGTTTAAGTAAAATTATTGTACTGTCAACTTGACCGTAAGTATAACAACGATGAATTTTAATTTTAATTTTCTATGGTTGATATCAGAGTCCGATTGGACTTCACCTAGTATATATCCTTTTATTTCAAAATATTTTTGAAGAAGAAATTTGGTAATTTCATCAATCAAGTAAAAGTGCTAAAATGAACCACATATTACATTTGCTTCACAGAGATTACATTAAAAGGCAAGGGAGGTCTTGTATATTCTTTAAGATCATAGAAAAACCACTAAGATCCTGGATCTTTCATCCAACCATAATTCAAAAACCGGGCCCATGAGAACCTTGAACTAAAGTACGAAAGCACTTGAACAAAATTCTTCCAAACACAAGGCAGGAAAAAATAACCGGAGATTGGGCATTGTATCCCATATATAACCAAATCCCCAAATGGACACCAAGAAATTTGCTAAATACTATATTACTATGAACCAATATCACTATGAACATTTTCTTATGATAGTACTATGAACCAATATCACGTTGACCTGACAATGTTATAACATTACTAGTTTTGGAAAAGAGTGTCGGCATTTAACTTAATGGAGTTTGAACAATGCCAAATTTGCAATATTATTGAAAATGCTTGATGGTTCTGTTAAGAGGAGAAAGCCATTTTCACGGATCAAAGGATGGACCTAATTTATTCACAGTTGGATACTTTGTATGAGGTCTTTCCTCATGCTTCTCATTCCTGGACTGAACAATCTTATGTGCTTTCAGTTCACTTTTCCATGGCACTACAAAACTCTATTCATATCTTGATTGGGTAGCATGGATAGATACATATCAGATTGTTTCGTTTCTTGTCAACGCATGCAATGATTTTTTTTTTTTTTTTTGGTTCAATCGATATGCAATATGGCATTGTCCTCATTTAATGTAAATTTGCTATGGACGCGAAAGTCGCGTAACATGTAGAAATTGTTTGCTTTTTTCTGTAGGTATACTTCATATGGAAATTCTGCCAACCCAAGAAGCACATATTGTAATACAGGTTTTTTAATTGTACAATGTACAATTGTGTTGCCGAGGGTTTAGATGTCACCATTGAGTCATTGTCTATATATGTAAGGGCATTTTTTACTGCACCGTACGCAATAAATTGTGCCATCATTTATGAAAGTAGAGGTAGAAGTACGAGAGTTTCATTTGGCACATACAGGATCGAAGGNGTTCTAGTCATCATGCCCGAAGATGTTTACTGTATCTCGACAAAACTGTTGTCGAGTTGTTGCCATAAGTTGATGAGAGTGTCCATTTTCTCCAGATGATATTTGAAATGAATAGTCGGAAGAACTAATATAACCCTCCGCAAATCTTGGTTTAATGCATATCAATGAGAGATCTCAAGCCTTTCGTTGATTAATGACAATTTATATTGTTCTTGTGTAATGAGTTGTTACCATTAAAGCTTACTAATTTCATACTTAGAAAGAAGTGTGAAGGTGGTGGGGACAACGAAAAGCGATTAAGAATTGTAGATTTCGTGAAGCCGCCAACCCGACGACGCGCGAAAGAGATTCCATGATGTTTAAAATGAACACTTGGAAGAGATAACATAACCCTCTTCAAATATTGGTTTAATTTGTATTAATGGGAGATCTCCTCGAGCCTTTCGCCCATTAATGGCAATCTTTATGGTTCATGCATGATGATTTGTTAGCATTAAAGCTTAATAATGTCATATTTAGAAAGAAGTGCGAAGGTGGCGGGGATGACGAAGAGCTATTAAGGATTGGATATTTCATGAACCCACCAACCCGATGACCTGCAAAAGAGATTCCAAGAAAGCAATCGGTCGGGCTTCAAAATAGGGTCACAAGTTATACTCTCCGAAATTTTGACTTCAAAATGTGTAACACGAAACATGGCATGATGGTGGAATTCAGTGGTCAATTTGTATATCGCGAAACTCTGAGTGTTGTTTGTAGGTCCCGGAACAATGGAAGGGCAATATTGGGCATGCCTTCCCAGGAACCGGCGATCGAAAAGGTGTCCAAGTATGGAATGGGGGAACGGTTGGTCAGACTCGTGATATAAAAGAATGAGACATATTCAAAAAAGGGACTAAGTAACTGGAAAGGGAAAGTAGAAGAGAAAAATAAAGGGGAATTTGGTTGTCAATTTTTATATCAGGGAAGTCTAGGTGTTGTTTGTAAGGGGCGGAAAAGTGGAAGCACAATATTGAGCATGTCTACTCGGAAACTCGTGATTGAAAAAGTTGTTGAGTATGGAATGGGGAAGCGGTATATTAGACTCATGATATAAAAGCATCATTGGAAATGTGAACGCGTGAATCTGCCAACCCGCGCACTTAGACATTTTTCAAAAAATGACTAAGTAACTAGAAAGGGAAAGTAGAGGGGAAAAAGAAAGGGGAGGGAAATTTTCGGAAGTGGTAATTGGTCTTAACAAAGCCCCATTGATGGTCTTAACAATAACTATGAAGTGCATTAGACAGGTGAACAGGCTCTTCAATCAAGGAATAGAGAAAGTGAGTCATAGTTATACTTTCTAGGATGTGTTTGCATAAGAGAAGCATCATAAAACTACAGAAAAATCAATGGAGGGTTGTTTAAGTAAAATTATTGTACTGTCAACTTGACCGTAAGTATAACAACGATGAATTTTAATTTTAATTTTCTATGGTTGATATCAGAGTCCGATTGGACTTCACCTAGTATATATCCTTTTATTTCAAAATATTTTTGAAGAAGAAATTTGGTAATTTCATCAATCAAGTAAAAGTGCTAAAATGAACCACATATTACATTTGCTTCACAGAGATTACATTAAAAGGCAAGGGAGGTCTTGTATATTCTTTAAGATCATAGAAAAACCACTAAGATCCTGGATCTTTCATCCAACCATAATTCAAAAACCGGGCCCATGAGAACCTTGAACTAAAGTACGAAAGCACTTGAACAAAATTCTTCCAAACACAAGGCAGGAAAAAATAACCGGAGATTGGGCATTGTATCCCATATATAACCAAATCCCCAAATGGACACCAAGAAATTTTCTGAATACTATATTACTATGAACCAATATCACTATGAACATTTTCTTATGATAGTACTATGAACCAATATCACATTGACCTGACAATGTTATAACATTACTAGTTTTGGAAAAGAGTGTCGGCATTTAACTTAATGGAGTTTGAACAATGCCAAATTTGCAATATTATTGAAAATGCTTGATGGTTCCGTTAAGAGGAGAAAGCCATTTTCACGGATCAAAGGATGGATCTAATTTATTCACAGTTGGATACTTTGTATGAGGTCTTTCCTCATGCTTCTCATTCCTGGACTGAACAATCTTATGTGCTTCCAGTTCACTTTTCCATGGCACTACAAAACTCTATTCATATCTTGATTGGGTAGCATGAATAGATACATATAAGATTGTTTCATTTCTTGTCAACGCATGCAATGATTTTTTTTTTTTTTTTTGGTTCAATCGATATGCAATATGGCATTGTCCTCATTTAATGTAAATTTGCTATGGACGCGAAAGTCACGTAACATGTAGACATTGTTTGCTTTTTTATGTAGGTATACTTCATATGGAAATTCTTCCAACCCAAGAAGCACATATTGTAATACAGGTTTTTTAATTGTACAATGTACAATTGTGTTTCCGAGGGTTCAGATGTCACCATTGAGTCAATGTCTATATATGTAAGGGCATTTTTTACTGCACCGTACGCAATAAATTGTGCCATCATTTATGAAAGTAGAGGTAGAAGTACGAGAGTTTCATTTGGCACATACAGGATCGAAGGCGTTCAAGTACACATTCGTTGCAACCAAAACACCCTCAACCTGCGCATGTGAGAATAGTAGTTAATAGATTGAACAATAGAATATACAAGTGTACAACAAAAAAGATGCACAAAATTGTTGAAGGAATTTTTTATGTGAAAAGTGTGGATGGAATTGTAGATATATACGTACAACAGTTGTCGAGCTAGTTAGTTTCTTGAGATCCTGTACTATGTCTATTCGCAATTATGTTACAAATGTTGCTTGGGTTGTGTGAAAGATCCTTTCTTTAACATCTCTTTTCTTTGTTATATTTTTTAAGAGCATAAGTGGAAATTTCCCTTTATGCAATTGTAGTTCCATTGAGGAAAATAAATTTGAATAGGTGTTGAACAATTGTAGCTACAACATGGAGCAGTGTAATAGTTGTGTAACATAACTGATATATATGAGCATGTGAAAGTAAAGGAAAAAACTAGATATGGAGAATGGTGTAATTGCCTTGTCGTTGTCTGAATCTCCATCTTTTATATGGAGAATGTGTTGTGAGCCAACTTTTCTCGCTAGTGTGACAACTGCACCAATGGTTCTGATTGGGTAAATGTCGTTTCTCTGTGTAAGTTGGTTGATTGTTGTGTCCAGTACGAAATGATATTTTGAACAAACTGTCAGAAATTTTTCCAAAATACTTGTTTCATTGAGCGATATAATTCGATCACAATCACCACAGTCATATACTGTTTTCAGTAATATATTAAAATTTGTAATGGATATCCCATTACCTGGCACGATCTTTTTTGCATGTTTTTGGACAAGTTGTGTAGGGATAGTCAGTTTGACTGTCATCATGGCTTCGATGTTTGTCATGTCAGCACACATAATGAATCTAGTTTTGTTTTCCTTGTCTAAGTAGGCTATACATGACCATTATGTCCTCAACAAAAACTTGTCCAATTCGATAGCTATTCAAGCCTTCTATCGATAGTATGTTGGGTGTTATAAGTTTAGACCTGGTGACATTTTTTGAATAGGAAAAGTAATGTGAATGGTATTTTGTATCATTTTTTTGGCATAAATGTACAAGTAGATGCACAATTTGGATGAAGTATGCAGGTCATAGTTTTGTAACCATACCTCTTAGTTTGCGGAGCTTGCACTATGTTGGGCATTTCACTTGCGCTTGTCGATACTTCTTGTGAACTGAAAATCATGTCTTGTAGATGACATCAACATATTTATCATGGCATAGATGAATAAATAACTCATGATATTTTTTTGGTAAACATAGCAAGAGCATAATGTATGAATATTTACCTTTGGCCTTGTCATTTTGTTGATGTTTGCGATGATTGACTACTCATGCCCATGTTACTCTCCCAACTTTTTCTGATGCAAACATGTGTGCATGAACATCAAAATGAATAAATAAGCATATGCATTGTATATTGTTCATAATTGTTATGGATGTCACATACAAGTTCGAAGGGGATGGAGTATGAAATAGAGTGTCAAGGGATACTCAGGAGACGTGAGGACCCGACGGTCAAATTGTATGTCTCGAAAATTTTGAGTGCAAAAATGTGTAACATGGAACATGGCATGATGGGGGAGTTTGATGATCAATCTGTATATCGAGGAACTCCGGGCATTGTTTGTAGGTCAGGGAACAATAGAAGATCAATCTTGAGCCCCCCAACCTGGAAGTCTAGCTGTCAATTTGTATATTGCGAAACTTCGGGTGATGTTTGCAAGACACAGAACAATAGAAGCGTAATTTTGAGCCCGTCATCCCGGGAACCCGCGATCGAAAAAGTGGATAAGTATGGAATGGGGAAGTGGTCAGTCGGACTTGTGATATAGAAGCATGAGTAGAAATGTGAACCTGTGAGTCTTCCAACCCGTGCACCTACACATTTTCGGAAAAAACGACTAAGTAAAGTAACCAAAAAGGGAAAGTAGAGGGGAAAAAGAAAGGGAATTCGGTTAAGTATAGAAGAGGGAAAAAAAAGGGATAAAAGAGAGTGGGAAAATAGAAAAGGGGAGGGAAATGTTCAGAAGCAGGAAGTTTCAACAAAGGCCCATTGTTGCCAAATCATCATTTTCTAGTCCAATATTTTATCCACCTAATCATTTTGTGTGTTTGATTTACTATCACTATTGGTATACCTTTTCGAATATTGTACTTCAACTTCCTCTGATGTGGCATATAAGATTTCATCCTCTTGTCGAACTAGTCTATTTCTTTCAATGTAGCAATGCAGAAAATACAATGGACATGAAGGTAAGTTGGTATGTAGAAAGACATGTAAAAAAATAAATACAGTTCTATTTATTTCAATGTAGCAGTACAAAAAATACAATTGACATGAAGATAAGTTATTATGTAGGAGGATATGTAGTATCTACATACAATAAATTATGTGGAAAGAAGAAGAATAAATATACAAACAATAAATGAAATACAAAACAATGGAATATGAAATAAGAGTAGAAGCATGCACCTTTGTATCTCTTCTTCTACATTTTTGGTTAAGAGTCCTTCGTCTTCTCCAGTTATTTTGTTTGTTTCAATGTGGGAACACACAAAATAAAATGAACATGAATGTAAGTTGGTATGTAAGGGAAAACAAGTAATATGTACATACAATAAATGAGAATCAAAGGAATAGAATAAAAGATAGAGTTAGAAGCATGAACCTTTGTTTTNATTTTATCCACCTAATCATTTTGTGTGTTTGATTTACTATCACTATTGGTATACCTTTTCGAATATTGTACTTCAACTTCCTCTGATGTGGCATATAAGATTTCATCCTCTTGTCCAACTAGTCTATTTCTTTCAATGTAGCAATGCAGAAAATACAATGGACGTGAAGGTAAGTTGGTATGTAGAAAGACATGTAAAAAAATAAATACAGTTTTATTTATTTCAATGTAGCAGTACAAAAAATACAGTTGACATGAAGATAAGTTATTATGTAGGAGTATATGTAGTATCTACATACAATAAATTATGTGGAAAGAAGAAGAATAAATATACAAACAATAAATGAAATACAAAACAATGGAATATGAAATAAGAGTAGAAGCATGCACCTTTGTATCTCTTCTTCTACATTTTTGGTTAAGAGTCCTTCGTCTTCTCCAGTTATTTTGTTTGTTTCAATGTGGGAACACACAAAATAAAATGAACATGAATGTAAGTTGGTATGTAAGGGAAAACAAGTAATATGTACATACAATAAATGAGAATCAAAGGAATAGAATAAAAGATAGAGTTAGAAGCATGAACCTTTGTTTTTCTTGATCCATCGTTGTGGTTATATAGAAGTTTTCCTAGTCAAAATATATTACAAGCCAAAAAATATTAAGAAGCTGGATGATCCTAGCTGAATGATTTGGTTTTGTGCAACAAAGTATCCAGATATATTTGAGACATAGAAATATGATTTTGTAATATGTTTGATATATATTTCATAATTCAAGTACAAGACAAATTGTATCATGGTCAGACCAGTATATGTATAAGATAAAGAGGGTGTATTGTGAAATGGGCACATTTGACCATACATGGTCAATAAGTGCGTTTTGTACATTCTTTATCCTAACCAAAAGAAAGAGGAGATTGTAATTTCAGATGTAGTTTTCCAATTATTTTGTTATGGCACTAGTTTGTAGCATGTCAACATTGAAGTCTCCTAGAATGATAATGGTTTTGTTCATATGTAAATGGTGTAATGCATTTGAAAAACCATTCATTATGTTGGAAATTTTTCACACGAAGCGGCATATAAATTGAATATTGCAATTTGCAATCCACAGAAAATTACTCTTGCTAGCACCATCTCAACATCTTTTTCTTCGCAATGCATATGAGCCAAAAATGCTATATGTTTTTTCACTAATATCATCACTCCATGCGTAATGTAACTTGATATGCAAGTGTGATTTGAAAATTGTTTATTTTGCATACATAATGTCATGTATGTTTCTTGCAATCAATAAATATTAGATTGCATTGTGTCATAGTCATTGAGTATATGATTCATATGTGCATTTAAACTGCACGTGTTAAGTGAGAGAATTGATACAAATGAGTTTGTTTGTATGGATTGGTAATCATATTGCAGATGCCATTTTGCACTAGTCTGAAGGCGTTGCATCTCAGTATCAAATTTATGTTTGAATTTGAAGTCATCTTTTGTAAGAGCACTTAGACAATTCAAGGACTCTATGTTTCTAACATGTGACAGAGCTGTGCATACAAGTCCATGTATTCGTATTCTAGCAGGGTCGAAGGAAACACTATCAAGTGTTGGTCCTTGTGATCTGTTGATTGTACGTGCACATGCAATTTGAATTGGAAATTGTTTTCGAATCTTCAGTTAACATGTCTTTTTCGACGTTGGTATTGGTTTTTATATTCAAAATATAGGTGTCCATTCACACAAAGTGTTTGAATTATTTAGATAAGATAACTTGTTCTCTTGTCGGTGGCCAATATGCAGGTCATGGAACTTAATCCAGAGGAAATCAACTTTTTTTGTTTTGGTATAAGCTTTGAGAATTTCATCTGCACCATTCACTAGGACATCTTGTGAATCATAGTTCCAGGTATATATTTCAACTAGCATATCTAATTTAAGTACAAGTTGCAAACAAAAAGTTGTTGTATGTTGATGACATGGTACATTGCCATGGTTTTATTCTTCAAGATCAATTGAATTGATGATGATTTCATTGCCAGGCATGAGCGATAACATATAGTTGTTATGCGTTGCAACAACCTTATTCTTGTAGAATAGGTAAGGGAAGGTTGGGTCAGTTGAGGCAGGTCACATGCAACTTGAATTGATATTGTTTGGTTGTTTGTCCGCATTATATTTAGAATTGCAATAAATTTTTCATTTTTCTGGCGCATTGTAGTATGTAATTCAAATCACTTTATGTTGTCTTTCCAAAATCCATGTGACGCAGACCCCCTTCCTCTCCTCGGGGTTGCTCGACCTCCCGGTCTTGGATCTTCAAATATATGAGTTGAATCGGCTCTTCGGGCCTCCAATAGACCCTGAAACAAATTACACACAGGTCCCTTGATGTCGCCCCCGCAGGTTAAAACTACCCGCAACCCTTCTCTTTGGTGCTTCTGGCAACACCAAATTGTGAGTACGAGCCACCGTGCAAGACTCTTCTCCAATATGAATGCGGGCTATGGTTGTGGGCCAACTCCCTTCACAACTTCATGCTTCGAATATTTTTCGAGCAACTGATTCCCTTTTCCCTGATCTTCGAATCAATGAACTTACCTAGGAGTAGATCTATGGTCCATGCACCTTTGATAATCAACGACTATGATTTACTTCAGAGTTCGACATTCAGAATTTTTTGAATGCTTCAANAACCCTTCTCTTTGGTGCTTCTGGCAACACCAAATTGTGAGTACGAGCCACCGTGCAAGACTCTTCTCCAATATGAATACGGGCTATGGTTGTGGGCCAACTCCCTTCACAACTTCATGCTTCGAATATTTTGCGAGCAACTGATTCCCTTTTCCCTGATCTTCGAATCGATGAACTTACCTAGGAGTAGATCTATGGTCCATGCACCTTTGATAATCAACGACTATGATTTACTTCAGAGTTCGACATTCAGAATTTTTTGAATGCTTCAACGTCTCTCCTTCCAAAAGTACATTCTACTTGATGCTCTAGATCGAGAGCCACGCGTCCTCCTCCAATGGACAATTTCGATGGACTTCGACACTCGGGACTTTAGACCTTCGGAAATTCACCCCTTGGTTTCCCCATAAGTGCTCTATCTCCTAAGTGACGGAGATGACACCACGTGTCCATGAAATCGATGGTCAAGGTTTTATCTTCTTACCTTTTTTCGGATGCACACTTCTGAATCTCGCAATTTGACGACACGTTTCCTCCTCAGATCGACGACTCCTGTATACTTCGTTACTTCACACCTCAGGCGTTTTAGCTTCACCTCACCTATTTTCCTCCGAAGTATCTTTCTTCCGAACACACGTATCTCTTCCACGTATTCTTCTAGAACCAATGGTCCAAATCTACTTTGCTCTTCGTGACTTCGTGAAGATTGCACTTTTCTCTTATGCAATTCTTCCGAAGCTCTTTCCCGTGAACTCTCAAAATCTCTTGCCACATGCCCTCCTTGATACTGACAACGTAGATTCACTTTGTAGTTATGGGGCTTTGGAAATTCCACACTTACAACCCATTCAAACCTTTGAACACTTGGAGCACTGAAGGAATCGTAAGCTAACCTCCTTGCAACTCTCCCAAATCTAACGGTCTGGAATGTTCCTGCTTCCTCTAAATGGATCTTGCACATTAACTTGGGGAATTTTAAAAGACTCCACCCTATTGTATACTTTTCGCCATTATCTCTTATGAGCTTGTTCTTTCTTGAAACCTCTGACTCCTCAGAGTGCCTTTTTGACACTTAGTCAAATTTTGACTTATGTACACAGCTTGCAACGAGTCTTCTCTCCAACTCAACTTCTTTGAGCGACTGTGCACCCCTTGCAACAATTCTTTACTAGTCTCAATTTCTCATTCTGAACAATATAACTTAGGTATGTTTATATGTGCGCACACCTTGCAAGGTCTTTTGCACTTCTTCTCAAAGAAGGCTTAAAACTACTCCTCCTGAGCTTCTGAGTCTGAAGAATCTGTCAATACACTTCTTGTGGACAATATGCACTTATTTGCAAATAAAAGCTTCACGGTATCTCTTTTGACCTTCTGATTCGAAACAGACTCTGTCAACACACTTCTTGCAGACAATATGCACTCCTTGCATAAAATCGTGAAGAGAAACAATTGAAACTTATCTAAATCCTCATAGATTCATACATTCAAACATGTAAATGCATTCATAAATACAAGAATGAGTAAATAACAGATAATTTCACTTAAATAGAAATATTGTCATTCATTCATTCAGATGGACACTACAATAACAACACTATACAACAATATTCTTTACTGTTGCTCTGTAACTGTTCTTTGATCTGATTATGAAGCTTTTGCATTTCTGCAGTGAAGTCTTCTACTCCAGGGCTTCTGAATTCATTCTTCTCTAGATCTCTCAACTCTGATACTCCCCTTGGCTTCATTCCATACACTATCTAGAATAGACTCTTTCATGTACTCCTGTTTACTGAGTCATTGTATGCAAACTCTGCTTGTGACAGAATTTGATCCCACTGGCTATGATTTTCAGTGACCAAAATTCTCAGCAAATTTCCTAAACTCTGATTTACCACCTCATTATGTCCATCTGTTTGAGGGTGATATGCAGAACTAAAGGATAGTTTTGTTCCCAGTTTCTTCCACAATGTTCTTAAGAAATGACCAACAAATTTAGTGTCTCTATTTGAAACAATACTCCTGGGCAACCCATGAAGTCTCACAACTTCCTTGAAAAATAAATTGGCGATGTGTGTTAGATCATTTGTTTTCTGGCATGGGATAAAGTGTGCCATCTTTGAGAATCTATCAACTACCCAAAAATATGGAATCTATTCCCTTTTATTTTCTTGGCATCCCCAACACAAAATCCATGCTTATTGCATCCCAAGGCCTATCTGGAATAGGAAATGGCTGATACAACCTAGTGTTCTTCCTCCTTCCTTTTGCATGCTAGAAAATCTTACATATGTTCACAAACTTCTTGATGTTTTTTCTCATACTTGGCCAATAGTATGAAATATTCAACTATGCAAATGTATTTTCATGGCTGAAATGTCCGGCTAGACCTCCATTATGTTTTCTTTCAGTAGATTATCTCTCATTGAACACTTTGGTATGCACAACTGGAAACCTTTAAATAAAAATCCATCTTGAATCAGAGACTCTGTCCACTAACTCCTATCTCTAATCACAGGATTTGCACATGCTTCATATGCCTCTTTAAAATCTGGATCATCACAAGACATCTCCTTAAGGTGTTCAAACCCTAAGGTTTTTACTTGAAATTCTTGCAAAATTAGGCATCTCCTGCTCAATGCATCAACAACTTTGTTAGCATTACCAAAAATATTTTTAATGAAAAAAGTGAAATTTTGCATAAACTCTATCCACTTAGCATGTCTTTGATTTAACTTCTCCTATCTGGTTATGAATTGTAAAGCNCATAAGTTCTCTATCTCCTAGGTGACGGAGATGACACCACGTGTCCATGAAATCGATGGTCAAGGTTTTATCTTCTTACCTTTTTTCGGATGCACACTTCTGAATCCCGCGATCTGACGACACGTTTCCTCCTCAGATCGACGACTCCTGTAGACTTCGTTACTTCGCACCTCAGACGTTTTAGTTTCACCTCACCTATTTTCCTCCGAAGTATCTTTCTTCTGAACACACGTATCTCTGCCACGTATTCTTCTAGAACCAACGGTCCAAATCTACTTTGCTCTTCGTGACTTCGTGAAGATTGCACTTTTCTCTTATGCAATTCTTCCGAAGCTCTTTCCCATGAACTCTCAAAATCTCTTGCCACGTGCCCTCCTTGATACTGACAACGTAGATTCACTTTGTAGTTATGGGGCTTTGGCAATTCCACACTTACAACCCATTCAAACCTTTGAACACTTGGAGCACTGAAGGAATCGTAAGATAACTTCCTTGCAACTCTCCCAAATATAACGGTCTGGAATGTTCTTGCTTCCTCCAAATGGATCTTGCACATTAACTTGGGGAATTTTAAAAGACTCCACCCTATTGTATACTTCTCGCCATTATCTCTTATGAGCTTGTTCTTTCTCGAAACCTCTGACTCCTCAGAGTGCCTTTTTGACACTTAGTCAAATTTTTACTTATGTACACAGCTTGCAACGAGTCTTCTCTCCAACTCAACTTCTTTGAGCGACTGTGCACCCCTTGCAACAATTCTTTACTAGTCTCAATTTCTCATTTTGAACAATATAACTTAAGTATGTTTATATGTGCGTACACCTTGCGAGATCTTTTGCACTTCTTCTCAAAGAAGGCTTAAAACTCCTCCTCCTGAGCTTCTGAGTCTGAAGAATCTGTCAATACACTTCTTGTGGACAATATGCACTTATTTGCAAATAAAAGCTTCACGGTATCTCTTTTGACCTTCTGAGTTGAAACAGACTCTGTCAACACACTTCTTGCAGACAATATGCACTCCTTGCATAAAATCGTGAAGAGAAACAATTGAAACTTATCTAAATCCTCATAGATTCATACATTCAAACATGTAAATGCATTCATAAATACAAGAATGAGTAAATAACAGATAATTTCACTTAAATAGAAATATTGTCATTCATTCATTCAGATGGACACTACAATAACAACACTATACAACAATATTCTTTACTGTTGCTCTGTAACTGTTCTTTGATCTGATTATGAAGCTTTTGCATTTCTGCAGTGAAGTCTTCTACTCCAGGGCTTCTGAATTCATTCTTCTCTAGATCTCTCAACTCTGATACTCCCCTTGGCTTCATTCCATACACTATCTAGAATAGACTCTTTCATGTACTCCTGTTTACTGAGTCATTGTATGCAAACTCTGCTTGTGACAGAATTTGATCCCACTGGCTATGATTTTCAGTGACCAAAATTCTCAGCAAATTTCCTAAACTCTGATTTACCACCTCATTATGTCCATCTGTTTGAGGGTGATATGCAGAACTAAAGGATAGTTTTGTTCCCAGTTTCTTCCACAATGTTCTTAAGAAATGACCAACAAATTTAGTGTCTCTATTTGAAACAATACTCCTGGGCAACCCATGAAGTCTCACAACTTCCTTGAAAAATAAATTGGCGATGTGTGTTAGATCATTTGTTTTCTGGCATGGGATAAAGTGTGCCATCTTTGAGAATCTATCAACTACCCAAAAATATGGAATCTATTCCCTTTTATTTTCTTGGCATCCCCAACACAAAATCCATGCTTATTGCATCCCAAGGCCTATCTGGAATAGGAAATGGCTGATACAACCTAGTGTTCTTCCTCCTTCCTTTTGCATGCTAGAAAATCTTACATATGTTCACAAACTTCTTGATGTTTTTTCTCATACTTGGCCAATAGTATGAAATATTCAACTATGCAAATGTATTTTCATGGCTGAAATGTCCGGCTAGACCTCCATTATGTTTTCTTTCAGTAGATTATCTCTCATTGAACACTTTGGTATGCACAACTGGAAACCTTTAAATAAAAATCCATCTTGAATCAGAGACTCTGTCCACTAACTCCTATCTCTAATCACAGGATTTGCACATGCTTCATATGCCTCTTTAAAATCTGGATCATCACAAGACATCTCCTTAAGGTGTTCAAACCCTAAGGTTTTTACTTGAAATTCTTGCAAAATTAGGCATCTCCTGCTCAATGCATCAACAACTTTGTTAGCATTACCAAAAATATTTTTAATGAAAAAAGTGAAATTTTGCATAAACTCTATCCACTTAGCATGTCTTTGATTTAACTTCTCCTATCTGGTTATGAATTGTAAAGC
>JZKD02S1676068.1:79593-116209 GCA_000966675.3 Picea glauca
TCTCTCTCTCTCTCTCTCTCTCTTCGAAGATGGGAAAGCATGTAAAATCAGGTAGAAAATGTAAAAAGAAAATCCCCAAAGCTTCAATAGTTTAATGGAAAGAAATGCACAACATTAGTTTAAAATTTGTGTGAAAAGATTTTAGAGATCACAGAGGAAGAATGCAACTGGCGAACCCCTAAAAGGATGTCAAGTCTACTCTACAAGTTGGGCAAAATTCCTGGGGGGAAAACGCTATGATGTAGGCATGCTAAACACGGGGATTTAAAAAGGAACAATGTTGGGATATTGTACCCACACCAGTCGCTAAGAACAAGGGATAAATTGTTGAGTAAGGAGGTAAAAATGTTGATCAAAAGCAGAGAAATCTAAAGGACGGATATATAACTCAAATATTTTAGCAAAAGGAATTTCAAATTCACAATAACGATCATGGAAATCTTTGAACAACTAACCACTCCACAAAAGGAAGATTTTCACTTACAAAATTTGTCAAACAGTTAGCGTGTAGCCTTGGATGCCTTTGATTTCCACCCAGAAATTATATGAAACCGTCAACATTTCAAGGGAAAAGACAGGAGTAGGAGTGTACATGCTTCTGGAGGTGTATAAAGAATTAAACACAAAGGTATTGATGCAAAACACTGAGCCGAAGGGTGACGGTACAAATCCATTGGCTCCCAAAAACGCAGAGACTGAAGATGCATTTCACTGAGCAAAAATGCCCAGGTACTCACCTTTAAAACCGATGAGAGAAGGGTGAACCCGCAGAGAATTAATAGGGAAAAATCGAGGATCTTTAAAGGGGAAAAATTGTAGAATCCTTGAAGGGAATTTCAGAGAGAACAAGGGAGAGAATCGTTGGGAATTTGGGTTAATGTGTAGGGTTTAAAGTCCCAATAAAAATGCAGTGAATCAAGAAGAATTCAAAGATGTTGATATCCCCAATTCCACAAAGGATACAAGAAAAAATCACAAAAGTTAAAAGAGTAGTTTCGTCTGGTAAAGAAATGGGAAAATCGTTGAGTAAAAAAATCGTCAAATAAGAAGGAAATCATTGAGTGAATACAGAAAATCGCATTGCATTTAGTGGGTAAAATCGTTGTATATTGCAGGGAAATTCATTGGGTGAAATAAGAAGAAAACGTTGAGTGAAAAGGTAGACATCGTTGAGCGTTTTTAAGAAAATGTTGTTGAATAAAAGGGTAAAAACACTGAGCGTTTCGAAGAAAAAATCGTTGAGAATAGACTGGAATCGTAAAGGCAAGAAGATGCATTTTGTTGGCAAAGGAGAGAAAGCGCAAAGCTCGCAACTCCCAACAAAATAAAATGCAGATATTAAGATACCAAGGCGCTGGGAAAAAAGGATGAAGGCGCAAAGATTAACTTGTAGGAAGCAAGATACATTTTTCTTTCCTAACCAAAAATGCCTAAAGGAAAGCACAAAAAAAGTAATAGAAATAGTAAATAAAGATTCATCAAAGCACATATTCCCTAGGTTTGCCCAAGTAATTTTTTCAGTTCATGGGTTGAATCTAATGCTAGTGTCAAGGGTTCTGAAACAAGAAGACCTTGTCGAAAAACACATGGAATAAAAATATAAACAATCCCTATCAAATGGGAGGTAAAAAACCAATAGAACAAATAAGAATTAATTGAACCCTACATCCATTAAAACTTAATACAATGCAAACTCACTGAAAATATCATAACCGACGAGATGGTCTTGATGAAGATCCTTGGCACCTGGTGTTCGCTTCCTCTGTCCACTTTCTAACCATTGAGACTTCACTGGTACCTCCCAGCCAATGCTATGGGTACTCTTCTTCCCCCTTATCCCCCCTAGCCACAAAGGGGCCACGCACGACCACAACCAAAATACTCTAGCTCCCAGCTTGCCTCGCAAGGTAGAGCTACCACTCTCTCACTCGAGCTGGGTATCCCAACTCTCACAAGAAAAACCAATCAAAATTCTTGCAGCATAACCTTATTCATACCAGTCATGATCCATTCCTCCCCTCTACCATTTCTTTTATAGAATTTTTCTTAGTGACCACTTTCCATTTGCACATTTAATTTGTTTTATTAAAATTTATTCAGAATTATTCCCCCCATACACTTGTCACTCGTTCCCCTTAGTTGCACCAATAAATCCACAATTTAATTAAATTAAATGTCAATTTCCCTCACCCATCCTAAAAGAGCTCCTAAAATCACTCCTAGTTGTCCCTTTATTCCCTTTATTTCCCTTTTAATGATTGACGCCTTTCTAAAACAGAGTTGTGTTTAATTTAGTAAAGTTATTTAGTTAGACTAGACTATATACATTTCTATGCTTACACATCTTTATGCTTTATTCCATTCTCAATTAAATTCTAATTTAGTATGTATTTGCACAAGTGTATTGATGACTCCTTATTATTTATTTTTATTTTCATGTTGATTCTTAATTTGATTTAATTCCAACCCCCCATCATTTAATTTAAAATTTTAGTTTTTAGTCTTCTCACTCACTTAGAATTAGGATTAGTTAAATATTTATTTGGAAATCCCTAGACCCTTAGGGATTATGCTTAATAAGTTCATTCTTTAGTAATTAATTAATCAATTAATTAATTCGGTAGGTGCTCAAGGTTTTAAGGTTTAACATTCTCTCAAGTTTTCTAGGACACCTAGATTCATTGACTAATTTTTTTTTTATATTGCGACGTGCCCTTCAAGATGTACTCCGTGCTTCAAGGGTGCCACTCGCCTCTGATTCAAATTTAATTACATGACATACCCTTCAAGATGCACTACGTGCTCCAAGGGTGCCACTCGTCTTTGATTGGTTTTGGTAGTTGTCCAACCCTTGGAGTCAATACTCCATTCAAGAGAGCTTGTGAGAGACTAAGGGCCTCTAAGGAATAAGGAACCTGCCTTATTGCACTCCCCTTAGAATCTTCATGAGCGATTGTCTCATTTTTCCCTCACGGCATCGTGGATCTCTCGAACTAGATAATTGTTAACCTATAATTCAATCCACGATGTGAGTGCTAGTAGGCTGTGACAGGGATGCTCCCACACCTCTCCCTCAATATCTGGTTGTTGTGCATGGCCCCTTTACTCCTTAAGTGAGTCTGATTAGCAAGAAATCATCATCTTGCATCCATCAACGAAACACTGTCAATGATCCATAAACAACATCATAACATACTTGATCATATGTCATGTATGCATAAATAAAAATACCCAACCAATATAGTCCACTCCCTGACTCGATCCAGAGTCCAAAGAGGTCCATTGATACCAGTGGCGTCCTCAATATTTCAAGTGTCCTGCACACTCGAGTGAAACTCATCAATAACATTTGTCAATACAAAGATATCAAATAACATAACATAATAATCCATCAATGTCATCATAAGAATCCATAAGCGAACATACAACCATATACTAAAACTGGATCACCAAGTGTCCTCAAAGAATAAGTCAATAATAGGTGCTCGCAAGAGAGGGATGTTACATACACCCCCTCTTGTTTTAAACTTCATCCCGAAGTTTCACATTACATAAATACAGTAAATAAAGCATCTGACAAGATCTAAATGTCTAACTATAAGGCAAATATGGAAACTGTTGGCGCATATCACATGCGTCCTCCCAGGTAGTCAAGTGTGGACTATAATTGTCCCACTGGACCTTGACCTGATCGACTGTTTGACGTTGTAGCCGTCAAATGCGATGGTACATAATGTGGATTGGCTCCACCGTGAGCACACCTTTTTCCGACAGCTACAAAGAACTCATGTCAATCATATGTGTAGGATCACTAACATAATGTCTCAAAACAGATACTTGAAAAACATCGTGCATACGCCTCAAAGAATTAGGAAAGGCTAGTTGATAGGCCATGGTCCCTTTCTTTTCCACAACTTCGAAAGGTCCCACAAAACTAGGAGAGATTTTATCACCCTTTCCAAACTTGATCGAACTCTTGTGCGGTTTTACCCGCAAGAAGACTCGATCACCAACTTCATAAATACGGTCAACACGATGTGCATCGGCATAATTCTTATGTCGATCTTGCGCTTCTTTAATCCTTTGTCTTAGCATTTTTATTTGTTCTTCCATTTCTTGGATTACTTATGGTCCTACCAAGACCTTATCCTCAAGTCGATCCCAACTCAAAGGCATCTAACATGGTCGCTCGTAAAGAAACTCAAAGGGTGCCATATTGATGATGCTTTGATAGTTGTTGTTGTACGCAAACTCTACCAATGGAAAGAACTCATCCCACCGCTTTTGTTGGTCCATCACGTACTTATGCAACATGTCTTCCAGGATTTGGTTCATTCTTTCAATCTGCATTTCTATCTCCAAGTGATATGCGGTACTAAAGTTAAGTTGGGTTCCCAAGGCCTCTTGGAAACTAGTCCAAAATCGTCATGTAAACGTCGATCCTCAATCGGATATGATCCTCTTAGGCACGCCATGCGATCTCACAATATCACTGATAAAAAATCTAGCTATGTATGGCACCTAATACATCATACGCATAGGGATAAAATGTGCACTCTTCGTCAGAGTGTCAAGTACCACGAAAATTGATTCGTGCCTCCTTGTCGTCAGCGGAAATCCCACAATGAAGTCCATCGAAATGACCTCCCATTTTGATTTTGGAATAGCGTGTGGTTGTAGTAATCCTACTGGATGTCTATGTTCAACCTTCACTTGCTGACATTCTAGACATCTCTCCACGTAGTTGACTATGTCTGCCTTCATTCATTTCCAGAAGAATAAGGGCTTAAGGTCTGCCCTCATCTTCGTGACTCTTGGATGAGCAATGTACACTGCTCTATGAGCTTTGTTTAAGATTAATCTTCTCAAAAATTCATTAGGTGGTATGTAAATCTGGTTATTATACCTCATTAAATCGTCGTTGTCCAATGTAAATCCCTCAAACTTTGGTACCAACATGGTGTCTTGGAAAATATTTTCCTTAACCTCTTTATACCAGTCGTCGTCGCACTATAAAGTTAGAATCTTTTTTCGAAGAATCGTCTGAAGAGGTATCATCGAAAATATGCATGGTCTCTGACTCAACGCATTTGCCACTTTTTTCATTGTCCCTTTTATGTAGGTAATCTCAAAATCGTACTCACTAAGCAGTTCTGACCAACACCTTTGTCACGCGTTCAATTCACTTTGCGTAAAAATGTGTTACAATCCACAATGGTTTTTTTTTAGTTCAAATTTTTGTCCAATCAAGTAGTGCCTCCATACTCTCAGGGCATACAGAATGGCCAAAAACTCCAAATCATGTGTCACATAGTTCTCCTCATACTTTCTTAACTTCCTTGAGATGTAAGCGATCACTCGATCGTCTTGCATCAAGACTCCTCCTAAGCCTTCCTTGGATGCATATGTGCATACCAAGAAGTACTCGTCCATGTCGGGGACTTTTAGTATCGACGATGTTGTCAACATCTCCTTGAGCCTTCGAAATGCTTCCGCGCATTTCTTGGTCCATACAAACTTCTTGTTTTTCTTCTGCAATTCTGTAATCAGATTTTCTATCTTCAAAAAACCTTCGATGAGTCGTCAATAATATCCAACTAAACCCATGAATCTACGTACTTATGGTACGTTCGTCAATGCAGGCCATTCCATAATAGCCTCTACTTTTGTTGCATCTACAACGATGACTTCATTGGAGATAACATGCCCTAAATAATGAATCCTTGATTGATAAAAATAACATTTCAACAGTTTCCTGTATAAATTGCTTTATCGTTAACATTATAGTACCAAGAGAAAATGTTTATCATGTTCTTCCATCGTTCGAGAATATATCAAAATTTCATCAATGAATACTTGAACAAACTTGTCCAAGTATTTGTGGAACACCCCATTCATCAAGCTCATGAATACCATTGGGGCGTTTGTCAGTCCAAATAGTAAAACGATAAACTCGTAATGCCCGAACCTTGTCTTGAATGATGTCTTAGGAATGTCTTCCTCCTTTTTTCGTAACTGGTGATATCCTAATCTCAAGTCGATCTTCGAAAACATCGTCGCGCCTTTAATTTGATCAAAAAAATCATCTATTATTGGCAACAAATACTGGTTCTTGATCGTTGTGTAGTTCAATTGATGGTAGTCAATGTAGAGTCTCCATGACCCATCCTTCTTCCTTATGAAAATAAAAGGCGTGCCCCAAGGTGACACACTTGGAAATATAAGTCTTAGGTCCAACAACTCCTTTAGTTTCATTTTCAACTCTTGTAACTCAGGGGTCGACATCTGATAAGGCATTCTTTCTATTGTTTCAGTTCCAGGTTTTATGTCGATGGTAAATTCCAGCTCTCTTTCGGGCGGAAAACTTGGTAACTCTTTTGGGAATACATTCGCAAACTCTCGTACTATAGGAAGGTTTTCTAATCCTTCTACCACGCCCTTGTCACTCAGAGCTAATATTGCATAAAGATTGCATCCCTTGCGCATGCTCTTCCGTAGCTGTAGGGAAGAAATGTACCTTAGGGAAACTCCCTGGTTTCTTTCTACAATCACCCATCTCTGTCCCTCATCATCAATCAAACTCAACCATTTCATATTACAGTTGAGTATCGCATCATGCGATTCCAACCAGTCCATACCAATCACGACGTCATAATATCCTAACATCGTGACGTATAGGTTGGCCTTAGATACAAAATCTCCCAGGTTGAGGCTACATTTCGTAACCTTTCCTCCAACCTTTTGCTAGGATCTCGAAGCCATTTCCACGTAGATAAACTCATCATGTTCGAATGCCTTTACCTTAATTATTTTTAGCGTTGCACCATAAATAAATCTCTCTGTAGAACCTGGATCTATAAAAATACTAAAGGTATGATCTGTGATGGTACCTGACGTCTCAAGCACAATAGACTGGTGCTTGGTCTAGTGGTTATTCATTGCTACATGAATCCAGTGGGCCTTGCCCAAATCTCCTACTGTAATGTGTCTCACTGACCCAGCTTCTCTGGCCCTCTCAACCAGACAGTCATGTTGGTAATGTCGCTCTCCACATGTCCAGCATCCGGTCTTCAATCCAGTACTCCTGGTCCCCAAAGTAGAAGTTGTTGGCCCACCAAATTGAAACCCTGGTCTGTTCTGATGAACGATCCTAAATTGTTGTTGTTGCAGACAACGTTGTTGTTGTTGTTGTGGTCCTCTGTAGGGAGTCCGCTACTGAGGCACCGATCGCCATGGTTCCATGTACATGGATCCTCTTGGAGTACCTCGATACCCTGATGGATGTCTAGTTGGTTTCTGATGCTGCTGCGCACCAAATGTTTCATGTCCCATTGGTCTTGCAGGAGTCCTACTCTAACCCTCGTTGATCATATCTTCCTCAGCTATGAGGGCCTTTTGGACTGCATCGTGCAACACCTAAGGCATCAGGATACTTACCTTTGCACGAGTGTTGATGTTAAGGCCGAACAAAAACTTGTTGACCTTGAGCTTCTCGGTGTTCAGATGTGGAGCATACCTAAGCAACTCCCTCATACTCAAGCACCGTATGACCGCCTTGTCTCAAGGCATTGAACTCATTGAGTTAGCACTCAATGAATTCCTTTGACAAATACCTCTCCCAGAACCGCTCCTCGAGCAATTCCCATGACATTTCTTCGACGACCATGTTCAGTTGTGTCAAGAGCATATTCCACAACAGAAAAGCGCTCTCCATCAGTTGAAAGACTGCCATGTGGAATTTCATGTTGGAGGTTTAGTCACAAAGTCCGAAGCACATCGCCATGTTCTCCAACCATGCCTTGACGGTTGCATCATTCGTGGCTCCCAAGAACTCTAGAAACTTGACCTTCTCAAGTTATCTATGAATTCTACCAGTACTGGCAGGGGCACACTGTGGATGCTCAGGGGGTACAGGTGCCCTGGCCTCATATCTATATAGACGGTTAATCAAGGCCTCAGACATCCTCTAAAAGGACCTCAACAACCCAACCACATCCCCCACAACCATATCCTCTTGTCCAATGACTTGTTCATCTCCTTGGGGATTAGACCCCTCTGGAGTGGATGCTACTAGAGGCGTCACGCCTCCTCCCCTAGAACCACGTTGTCGGCCTCCGCGACGTCCTCTAATCATGATTACCTGCAGGTACACAATTCAATTTAATTAGTGATAAATTATTAATCAAGTGTTTAATACAATGGAATGCATAATGATCCCAAGTCACGGGGTTGAATCAACTTTGATACCATATGTAACAACCCTCTGTTACGTGTAATAAAAAGCGAAGAAGAATAGGTAAAAAAAAAATTAAACATAGGGAAAATTAGCATCAACTCATAATTCAACAGAGCATAATCAACAACATCAAAATTAAAGGAATTACAAGCATCTCATCGTCATAATCAGTTAACATCGCAACCGACGTATCAACATATTTAGTAACGACATAAAATCACACATCATCATATTTGAATAACGATGCATAATCAACAAGCATCATGAATGGCGATGCAATATCAACTCATCACGATCAACTCTAATCATAAATACCTTTAATCACTCAACTCATCACATAAAGATAGTCATCAGATAACACAAGGATAACATGAGATAACATAACGATAAAATCAAGATAACATCAAGAAGACATAAAGATACTACCCACCCAACCTACCCTCCAAGGTTAGGACCTCCAAGACACATAAGAAACTCTCAAGCCCATGATCAAATTGATTTTGACAATTTAAGGTCTCAGGGCTAGCGATTGTTCTGAGGAACAAGGAGGTGTCTAAATCCCACTAATACAATCAAGCCGCAATCAACTAGATATATCCAACAACCTAAATATCAATTATTGAAGCGTAAGAGTCATCATCAACTTATCATCATACATCACATCTAATTCATGGCACGCAAGTATTCGAATTAATCACATAACCTTCATACATCACATTAAATCTAAGTCATAAGAGAAAGTATCAGTTATATTCATAACGCAAGATTCCAATCACATAAATGCAATCATCCGTCACATTAAATTTCATTTCACGCAAGAAGTCTAACATCTAAACAATCATTCATTACATCATAATTTCATTGTGCGCAAGAAGTCTAATATCTAAAACCATCATTCATTACATTAAATTCCATTTGCACAAGAAGTCTAATGTCTAAACAATCATACATTACATTATATTTTCAGTGTGCGTAAGGAGTCTAATTACTCAATCATTTACACATCAATATTAATTCAATGATGCAAGAGAATATATTTATTCACCCAGTTCATTTCATGCATAAATAATCTATTCACATCAAGTTCAAGGCGTGAGGGAATCATTAGTTTTATTCCCTGGCGCAAGTAAACTAATAAAATAAACATCATCTATCATTAAATATTCGAGGAGCAAAGTTGTTGAAACACTCAAGGGAACACTTTGAAAACTTCAAGAACCCTTATTAAAATCTCCAATCAAATTGACAAATTGGAAAGGTGAAAAACTAAAATGGTGTCTTTATTGTCATTAAGGCTTTAATTAGGATAAATGGGCACAAGGATGAATTGATTGTCTTTCAAGGAATGATACTATGCTACTAATTCAACTCCACACACATAACATGATGAGCTTAATTAGCCTGAAATATACATATGAGGTAGAGTACGAAATTTATTCATGTACAAAACTGGTTGGTGATAATCAGTAATTGTGAATGTCACCTCGAATGTGAACCAAGAACTAAAATGGATAACAAAATAAATGATAACAACTTAAAACATCCCAACCAAGGAAGAGGTGGTGGGGAGGATTCGCCAAGAGGTAGGGTTAGAAAATTCGGGCCCAAACCCAAAAGTGCATTGAATGCACTAAGTAAAATTCTACACACAAAACTCTCTATATATATAGAATTTCAAGATGGGAAAGCATGTAAAATTAGGTAGAAATTGTAAAAAGAAAAACCCCAAAGTTTGAATAGCTTAATGAGAAGAAATGCACAATGTTAGTTTAAAAGTTGTGCGAAAAGTTTTTAGAGATCGTAGAGGAAGAATGCATCTGGAGAACCCCTAAAAGGACGTCGAGTCTACTCTACAAGCTGGGTGAAATTCTTGGGGGGGGAATGTTATGATGTAGGCATGCTAAACACAGGGATTTAAAAAGGAAAACTGTTGGGATATTGTACCCACACCAGTCGCTGAGAACAAGGGATAAATCATTGAGTAAGGAGGTAAAAATGTTGATCACAAGCAAATAACTCTAAAGGACAGATACAAAACTCAAATATCTTAGAAAAGGGAATTTCAAATTCACAATAACGATCATGCAAATATTTGAAAGACTAACCACTCCACAGAAGGAAGATTTTCACTTACTCAACTCATCAAACAATTGGCGTGTAGCCTTGGATGCCTCTGATTTCCACCCAGAAATTATATGAATCCATCAACATTTCAAGGGAAAAGACAGGAGTAGGGGTGTACACACTTTTTGATCTGTATAAAGCATTAAACACAGAGGTATTGATGCAAAACTTTGGGATGAAGGGTGAAGGTGCAGATCCCTTGGCTCCCAAAAACATAGATACTAAATATGCATTTCATTGAGGAAAAACACCCAGGTACTCACCTTTAAAACCGCTGAGAAAAGGGTGAACCCGCAAAGAATTAATAGGGAAAAATCGTAGGGTCTTTAAAGGGGAAAAATCGTAGAATCCCTAAAGGGAATTTCACAGAGAACAAGGGAGAGAATCCTGGGGCATTTGGGTTAATGCACAAGGTTTAAACTCCCAATAAAAATGCAGTGAATCAAGAATAATTCCTAGAGGTTGATATCCCCAATTCTGCAGAGGATACATGCTAAAATCGCAGAAGTTAAAAGAGCAATTTCGTCGGGTAAAGAAATGGGAAAATCGTTGAGTAAAACAATGGTGAAATAAGAAGGAAATCGTTGAGTGAATACATAAAATCGCAATGCATTTAGTGGGTAAAAGCGTTGTATATTGCAAGGAAATTTGTTGGGTGAAATAAGAAGAAATCGCTGAGTGAAAAGGTAGAGATCATTGAGCGTTTTTAAGAAAAGTTTGTTGAATAAAAGGGTAAAAACACTGAACATTTCGAATAAAATTCGTTGAGCATAGATTGGAATCGCAGATCCAAGGAGATGCATTTCCCTGGCAAAGGAGAGAAAGTGCGGAGCTCACAGCTCCCAACAAAAAAAACGCATAGATTAAGATACCAAGGCGTTGGGCAAAAAGGATGAAGGCGTAGAGCTTAACTTGTAGGCAACAAGATACATTTTGTTTTCATAACCAAAAATGCCTAAAGGAAAGCACAAAACAAGTAATATCAACAGTAAATAAAGATTCATTAAAGCACATATTCCCTAGGTTTTCCCAAGTAATTTTGTCATCTCATGGGTTGTATCTAATGCTAGTTTCAAGGGTTCTTAAACAAGAAAACCTTGTAAAAAACACATGGAATAAAAATCTAAACAATCCCTCTCAAATGGGAGGTAAAAACCCAACAGAAGAAAAAGAATTAATTGAACCCTACATCCATTAAAAATTAATACAATGCAAACTAACTGAAAATACTGTAATCGGCGAGATGGGCTTGATGACTATCCTTAGCGCCTGGCGTTCCCTTCCTTCGTCCACTTGCTAACCGTTGAGACTTCATCGGTACCTCCCAGCCAACGCTAGGGGTACTGTTCTTCCCCCTTATCCCCCCAAGCCACAAAGGGGTCACGCACGACCACAACCAGAATACTCTAGCTCCCAACTCGCCTCGCAAGGTAGGGCTACCACTCTCTCACTCAAGCTGGGTATCCCAACTCTCACAAGAAAAACCAATCAGAATTCCTGCAACATAACCTTACTCATACCAGTCATGATCCATTCCTCCCCTCAACCATTTCTTTTATAGAATTTTTCTTAGTGACCACTTGCTATTTGCACATTTAATTTGTTTTATTAAAATTTATTAGGAACTATTCCCCTCGTACACTTGTCACCTGTTTCCCTTAGTTGCACCAATAAATTCACAATTTAATTAAATTAAATGTCAATTTCTCTCACCCATCCTAAAAGCGCTCCTAAAATCACTCCTAGTTGTCCTTTTATTCCCTTTATTTCCCTTTTAATGACTCACACCTTTCTAAAACTGAGTTGTTTTTAATTTAGGAAAGTTCTTTAGTTAGACCAAACTAGATACATTTCTATGCTTACACATCTTTATGATTTATTCCATTCTCAATTAAATTCTAATTTAGTATGTACTTGCACAAGTGTATTAATGAGGATTTATTTTTATTTTCATTGATTCTTAATTTGATTTAATTCAGCCCCTCATCATTTAAATTAAAAATTTAGTTTTTAGTCTTCTCACTCACTTAGACTTAGGATTAGTTAAATCTTTATTTGAAAACGCCTATACCCTTAAGGATTATGCTTAATAAGTTCATTTTTTAGTAATTAATTAATTAATTCAGCAAGTGCTCAAGGTTTTAAGGTTTAACATTCGCTCAAGTTTTCTAGGACACCTAGATTCATTGACCCATTTTTTTTATACCGCAACATGTCCTTCAAGACACACTCTGTGCTCCAAGAGTGCCACTCGCCTTTGATTCAAATTTAATTATGCAATGTGCCCTTCAAGACGCACTACGTGCTCCAAGGGTGCCACTCACCTTTTACTGGTTTTGGTAGTTGTCCAACCCTTGGAGTCAATACTCCATTCAAGCGAGCTTGTGAGAGACTAAGGGCCTCTAAGGAATAAGGACCCTGCCTTATTGTACGCCCCTTAGAATCTTCGTGAGTGACTATCTCAGTCTTCCCTCACGACATCGTGGATCTCTCGAACTAGGTAATCGTTAACCTACAATTCAAGCCACGATGAGAGTTCTAGTAGGTTGTGACAGGGTTGTTGCCACACCTCTCCCTCAATGTCTAGTTGTTGTGCATGGCCCCTTTACTCCTTAAGTGAGTCTGATTAGCAAGCAATCGTCAGCCTGCATCCATCAACGAAACAATGTCAACGATCCATAAACAACATCATAACATACCCAATCATATGTCACATATGCATAAATAAAAATCCCAACCAACACAGTGCACTCCCTGACTTGATCCAGAGTCTAAGGAGGTCCATTGATGTCAGTGGTGCCCTCAATCTATCAAGTGTCCTGCACACTCAAGGGAAACTCGTCAATAGCATCTGTCAATACAAAGATATCAAATAACATAACATCATAATCCATCAACATCATCATAAGAATCCATAAGCGAACAGACAACCATATACTAAAACTGGATCACTTGCATGCAAGTGTCCTCAAAGAATAAGTCAATAATAGGTGCTCGCAAGAGCAAGATGTTTACCATAAAAATGAACAAAAACACATATCATGCATAATATTTAAATGATGACAAAAATAAAAATAAAAACATCACGAAAAAAACAGTTTTAAGAAGAAACCCGTCATAAAAAATTTACTTGACAATTAGAAGTGCCCATCAAATTTATACCATAGATATAATAATGATAAAAACTAGAATGATGATAAAAATAATAAAGAATGACATTAAAACTTTATATCCATTCGTATTTATTTTTTACTCTTCATTGTTATAGAATCTAACATTTAGCACAGATGTTTGTGCAATAATTATAAAGATTGTAATATTTCCATTGATCTTTTAAGAAAAAATCATATAAACAAAATTAACAAACAAATTATTCTATTCATTTATGTTGTTAAATAACAATGATAATATTTCCACGAATGTTTTGAAATGAAAATAAGATATTTCAATTGTTTTTATATTCAATAATAATTAATACTTTTTAATGTTCATTGAAGTTTTTGGATAAAAATTGTATTTGCAACACGCTAATAATGATATTAAAAAAGGAGTTTTGATGTTTAATTTTTGAAGAAAAACTGAAATTTAATCATTAAAAAAAATTAATTAATTAATTAACCAAATAACCCAATCACTTTTAAACTATTATTCAACATAGATCATGACATTTACCAAAATACATTTTTGGAGGATATCGTAGGTTCAATGTATTTATTCTAGCGTATTCTTATTATCATTGTTGTAGTGTCACATACAATAACTATTAAAGAATGATTTATGGCTGAAATATCAGTTGTCATCACTCTAATTATCCACAACTTCCAAAATAGGTTAGATTTTATAGCTTAGATTATAGATATTTCAAGATAATAAATGTATCTCCAATATGTAATAAATATGTCTCAATGCAATGTAATGTTTAATTTAATATAATAAATAGATAATAAATGTATCCCCAATATGTAATAAATATGTCTCAATGCAATGTAAAATTTAGGGTAGGTCACTATCATTAAAATAGGAATTGGTGGTATATGATTTCAAGATGGTATTCAAACCAATTATATCCTCTCAATTGGCAAGGACTACCATTACCCTTCAATTGGTAATTATTACCATGTCCTTCTTCTTAACGATCAAGTGAAGTGTAACTTCACATGTGTAAAAAAGTTAAATTTGATCGTTAATTTTGTACATTGAATTTAGAATTTATATCAATTATTGGTTTAAGATTCACCATAAGATACTCCAATAAAGGTGGGTTATATGGTCTTAGGGATTTTATGTTAAAAATTTTGTACATTGAATTTAGAATTTATATCAATTATTGGTTTAAGATTCACCATAAGATACTCCAATAAAGGTGGGTTATATGGTCTTAGGGATTTTATGTTAAAAATCAACGTATAAATATTCAAATAGGTATAATATCTAACTTGTATGCATTATCATTGATATCTTAATGATAGTATAAGGTCCATAATATAAATGTGCTCACTTTTTCTTATAGTTTTTAAATTTTTATTTTTCAACATAAAATTAGAGTCTCTCACTTTGATACTATGAAGGAGAAGATATTTCTCATGTTCTACTTTTTACTTTTATGTTAACTCATTAAGAATCTATTGGGTTGGTATACTAAGAAAGAGGGATATGGAAAAATCATAAACCACAATATAGAGAATGCTCTACAACTAGGGTTTCATGCTCTGTAACTAGGGTTTCATGTTCCCTCGAATCCTCGTCCTCTTAGCCGCACACCTTTGTAAACTTCTCACTCACTCTGCACTGAAGATCTGACCGGTACAACAAAATGACCACTGAAGAGGGGGCGGAGGCCCCCTCATACCGCAACATTGCAGCGAATGACCCACAGAACACGCACATGCACAGACCATCATTCGAACCACCACAACATCTGTGAGAACAGTTCTTGCAAGATGAAATGAACGAAAGCACGGACACGAACATGGATGCAGAGACCTCACATCCAAAAGCAGCTCGTACATGGCTACTAGGAAAATGCATTCCGCAGACCTCGACAACACCGCAATACGTTATAAAAAGCAATAGAATAGGAGAGCACACCCAGTTCATGAGGGACCACACCCTCATAGGCAAGTTCCTCGGCCTCTGGCCCTCGGAAAGAGATATGGCATGCTGGATCAAAACCTGGTGGAGCCCTAAGGGAGACTATGAGCTCCAACTGAGCTCTAAGCGATTCTTCACAGTTATATTCTACAATCTGGAGGACAAAGACCATATATTTGAAGGAGGACCCTACTTCTACAACACGACTGGGCTATATCTGTGATTCTGGACTGAACGTTTTTCCCCGGAGAAAGAGAACTTCACCTACGCCCCGATATGGATTCGTCTCTATTCCTTACCTCAAGAATTTTGGTTAGAAGAAATATTGTCAGGCATAGGCAATACTCTTGGCAAGTATGTAAAGTCCTCAGAAGCCACTAAGCACAGGAAGTACACCTCCTATGCTTGAATCTGTGTTTATATGGATATATCCAAGGCCCTCCCAAGCACGATAACCCTGGAATACCAAGATGAGGAGTGGGCACAAACTATAGATTACGAGCACATACCATTCAGATGCAGGAAATGTCATGAGCATGGACATCTCTTCAGAGATTGCCCCCTCAACGCCCCCCCCCCCAAGCCAGTTGAGGAAGAAAAGCAAAAGGATGGCTTCACCCAAGTGCAAAATTGCAAAAATCAAATGCAGAGGAAACCAACAGCCAACAATAACCGGAAAAAACCCCAACACCAACTCCTTTGATGCCCTTACAAATCTACCAGCGGTAAACGAGGTGGAAAACCCCCACAAAGCAATGGGAGCAGATGGCACCAACAATAAAGAAAATCGACAACCAAAGGAAGCCCCAAATAAGGAAACCCCGAGCTATCCCTCATCACGCCCAAACTTAGGCAAAGCACCCGATAAGGAGGAAGACACAGTTATGGCAATGAATGAACATGATCTAGCAGAAATAGACTTGGACAAACTTGAAGAAGCTCTCAACAAGAAAGACCTACAAACCCTCCCTAAAGATCAGCTAAGGAAAGTTCACAAAGTATTTCTAGACTCGTCAATAGGGGCAACCTTACGACTGGGCATAAGAGGAGACCCTAACCCAGATTGAAGAAGAAACACAAAGGAGAACAAAAGGAGAGGCATAAAAATGGTGCAACAGCTCATCAAGGAGGCTGGCAACTATATGATCAACTCAGGACAGATACAGAATCTCTCGGAGAGCTCCTTCTCCCACCCACCAAACTGTTAAATCATGAAAGTCATCACTTGGAACATCAGGGGCCTCAATGGACGATCCAAGCAAAGGATCCTCCGCAACTGCATCAAAATGGAAGACCCATATATCCTCCTCCTCCAAGAAACAAAATGTGCAGGTCAGACCGCAAAAGAGATCTTCAGAAGATGTTGGCACAACTGCAACTCATACCACATAGACTTGAAAGGTGCGGCAGGCGGCCTGGCAATCCTCTGGAACCCAAACTCGGTCATTCTCGACCAAGGCCTCTCAACACCGAGCTCTCTCACAGTTCATTATCAAGCCATCGTCTCGGATAAAGATGGTTGGATCACCAATGCCTATGGATTGCAGATCATCCTGGAAAAAGAACTTTTCCTTCAGAACCTCGCTTACCTTAGCTCCATTGCCAAAGACCAGAGATGGATAGTGGGCAGAGACTTCAACGTGATCCTCACTCTGGAGGAAAAAAGAGGCGGGAAGAAAAGACTGGAACAAGACAGCACAAAATTCCAGGAATTTATGGATCTTCACAAACTAGTAGACATAGAAAATGGCAATGGCACCTTCACTTGGACGAACAAGAGAACAGGACCCCAGCAAATCACTTGTAGGCTCGACCACTTTCTCCTCTCAGAGACCCTTCTCTTGGAAGGCCCACTAGTTGAGTCCAACATCCTACCAAAACCAGGCTCAGATCATTGGCTTGTTCAGCTATGGGTTGACACTATGGCCTCTCCCAAGCTCAAACCCTTCAGGTTTAAAAAGTTCTGGCTCTCACATCTAGACTTCCAAAACTTGGCTCGCCATTAGTGGGACACGACAGAGATACAACAGGGAACCAAAATGTACTGCTTGCAGCAAAAGCTCAAATATTTTAAGCAGCAAGTGTGAAAGTGGAACAAAGAAGTCTTTAGAAACATCTTCCAGGGAAGAAAACTCCTGGAACAAAAACTTGAAGCCCTACAAAAGATGGCCATCCAAACCAAACACACCCCAAATCAACAACAAGAGGAGCAACAAACCAGGCAACAATTGGAAGAAAGACTAAAACAGGAAGAAATTCTCTAAAGACAAAAATCCAGAATTCAATGGCTAAAAGAAGGAGAAAAAAACACAAAATTCTTCCACCGCTCCATGATCCACAGGCACTTCATTAACCGCATAACCAATCTAGAAAATTCTCAGGGCAACACCCTGCTCACCCATCAGGACATCACTCAGGAGCTCACTGACTACTACCAAGACCTCCTCTCAGAGGCACTAGTGAATCGCGCTAAGGCAATTGATAGAGTGACAGCCAATGTTCCAACAATCATCACTCAGGAACGAAATGAAGCCCTCATGACCCCCATAAGTCAAGCGGAAGTGGATCAGGACATACAGGAGTTACCCACGGGTAAAGCTCCAGGGCCCAACGGCTTCACCACGGACTTCTTTCACTCCTGCTATCCCTTGCTAAAAGAAGAAGTCTAGCAACTGGTGGAGGAATCACGCATCTCTGGAAAAGTCCTCCCAACCCTCAACGCCACCTTTCTCACCCTGATACCCAAAGAAGAAAGGGTCACCAACCCGAAAAATTTCAGACCCATACCACTCTGCAATGTGATCTACAAAATCATCTCGAAAGTAATATCTCTCATACTCAAAGCAATCCTCCCCTTCATCATCTCAAAGGAGCAGTCGGGCTATGTCGAAGGGAGACAAATAATGGACAACATCATTCTGGTCCATGAGGTCATCCACTCACTCAAAAGTACACGTACGCCAGGTATGCTTCTCAAGCTTGACCTCTCAAAAGCCTTTGACAAACTAAGCTGGCATTACATAAAAGAGGTCCTAACAGCCTTCGGCTTCTGCACCAACTGGATTGATTGGATATTGAACCTCATCTCCTCCACTTTTTTCTCAATCCTTGTCAATGGCACCCCCTCCCAACCCTTCTCCCCCTCGCGGGGAATAAGGCAAGGGGACCCTCTTTCTCACTTTCTCTTTGTAATAATGGCAGAGGGTCTGGGATGTTACGTAAAAGCCTCTATAGAAAACGGTTCTTTGCAAGGCCTCCCCCTTCGTGGGCTTCAACATGCGGCCTCCCATAGTCAATTCGTAGATGACACCATACTCATGAATACCCCCACGGCGCAAGAAGCCAAAAAGTTCAACTCCATCCTCTCTGACTTCAGTGACGCCACTGGCACCTCCTTTAACCTAGCAAAATTGCATATTTTCTTCTTCAATACCCCCAAAGCCGTCCAGCAACATATCTCTCAACTACTCTCCATTCCGGTCTGCTCCCCACCAACTCACTATTTAGGCCTTCCCTTGTCAGAATCAACAACCTGTAACCTCTCGTGGGACTCTCTCCTGCTCTCCATCTCTGACTGGCTCAACAGCTGGACCTTTCGCTCGCTCAATCTCCCAGCCAGAATCACTCTCCTCAAATCTGTTCTCCAAGCCATACCCGCCTATCTTTTTTCCACTCTTTCTACCCCTCAATCAGTCATAAAGAAAATTTGAAATCCTCAGAGAAACTTCCTTTGGCATGGCCATAACCCAAACAAGAAATGGGCTCTAGTCAGCTGGGAAAAAGTATGCAAACCCAAATCATTGGGGGGTCTTGGCCTTCGCAACCTGAGCAAACTCAACAACACTATGGGAGCAAAGATTTGGTGGAGATGGATCAAAATTCCAACATAAATATGGGCTCATCTTTGGAAACATAAATATGCTCTAGATATCCAACATTCAGACTGGATCCGAATGCAGGACAAAATCCAATGCTCCAACATCTGGAATTTTGCCTAGCGGAACAGACCACTTATCCAGGAGCATGCCTTCTGGGAAATCAACAACGGTCAAACGGCCAGGTTCTGGACTGACTCCTGGCAACAACTACCACCCCTTCAATCAGATGAAACTCTGCTTCACTATGAACACCACATACAAAACCTTGCCACAACTAAAGTAGGTGACATGTGGGTATCCAATCCAAACAATCATTCCTGGAGAACCTGGAAATCAATGCATCAGAACCTACAAACAGCAGGAAACTGCAACCTGCAGAACTGGACTCAAGAACTCGCTCCTCGAAGAATTCAAGTAAGCAATGACCCTGACATTCTCCGATGGGGACACTCACCCAATGGCAGCTTCACTCTCAAAGAAGGATACGCTCTGCAGGAGGGATTTCAATCTATACCAAAGGATCCCATATGGACCGCAGTCTGGAAATCCAAATTCTGGCCAAAAATCTCCCCGTCCCTTTGGCTCCTCCTACAGAACAAGATCCTAACTTGGGAAAACCTTCAGAAAAGGGGCTTTGTTGGCCCTTCGATTTGTCACTTATGCAAACAAAATGAGGATACCATGGAACACCTACTCAACAATTGCGCCACCAGTGCCAATATTTTCGGAGAACTCATTGAGATTAGGGCAACATCATAAACACGATCAAAAATTGGGGACCATGACCCTACAAATGCCAAATTCTCAATAGGATATGGCAGCTCCTACCAGGCTTCATCGTATGGAAACTCTGGAAAGAACGCAACAGGAGAGTCTTTCACTCTCAGGCCTCCACCCCTGCAATCCTTTGGTCCACCATCCTCCTACACCTTCACGAAACCCTCCAGCTCCATCCTTGGACCAAAGATGACCAACCTTCTGACCTTGCAGAACTCTTAATTACTAACTCTTGGGGCCTTACACTCTCCTCCACCTTCTCCCCGCCACCCCCTCTTCCTCCATCTCCCCTTTCGACCAGCCCCTCGAGCTGGTCCCCCCCACCCCGCTTCCATAAAATCAACTTCGACGAAGCTTCAAAAGGAAATCCAGGCCCCTCCGGGGAAGGAGCAGTCATAAGGGATAGTCTTGGCAAAGTGCACAACATAACAACGGAAAACCTAGGCCATGATACCAACAACTCGGCTGAGATATGGGGTATGATTAGAGGAGTCCAACCAACCCTGGAACATAACCTCACGTGCCTCATCATTGAAGGAGATTCAAAATTTATAATCGAGCTAGCCTCCAAAATCATCAATGGTAGGAACCTGGAAAATATTACCCCAAGCTGGCGCCTGTTGGGCCCCCTATGAAGCTTTCAAGCATTACTCAGATCCTCTCTAACTATCCTCACCTCCCACGTGAGAAGGGACGCAAACAAAGTGGCAGACAGACTGGCCAATGCAGGGGTGGACCTAACACAACAGATCACCCTCACGACCCCTGGAAGGCCCTAGAGCTTGACAATCTGGATTCACTGCCAGGAGCTGGCTCAAAGGGACTATCCTCACCCGGATGGGGTGACATTTGGAGAAAGGAGGGAGACAGGTGGAAGGCATAGCTGGCGGGGAGAGTTAATACCCCAAGCTGCCACCCTCGACCAATTAACTCCCCATGGTGTTCACCATAAGGGAGATTAATTCAATGCGCCTGGAAGAGCTCATGCATGAGCGTTCCAGCCAAGCCACTGGTACTAAGCGACTGAACCAATCCCGTCATCCTTCAATGGCTTCAATGGCTCCCATCGTCGTTATAATCGACCAAGGCATGCACTTTCACCTGTCATTTGCAAGCTTCCTCCTATGCACAATGCTACTCGGCCCTCCTGACCTCTTTGCTTGCCTCCTGCGCATCCTTCGAATATCTCCCGACCACAATTGCCCTCTATCCATGGTTCTCATCATGCAACGGGATCGAGGCAAGCCCAGGCGTTCCTCTAGGAACAAGAACGCCTATACCCGAGAAAACTGACTCACAGCCTCTCAACGAGCCTTGATTGCCCATTTCAGCTGCCCCCATAGACATTCAAGCAACACTCAGTCCACCATCCGCATGCCAAAAGTGGAGAACCCATCTCCCTCGCCCCAGACTCAAGGTCAATCTCCCCTTCGCACTCCCAAATTGGAGACCCCGTCCCTCACTGAGCACTCTCCTCCGCCCCAGACCCAAGCTCAGTCTCCCCTTCGCATTCCCAAATTGGAGACCCCGTCCCTCACTGAGCACTCTCCTCCTCCACCCCATCCCTCATAGGATATCCTCAACACAGTTAAAGAGGAGGATCTACCCTCTTTTTAGCATCCTGACCCAACGTTGAATGATGTTGAGCCTGGCTCGAGCCTGGTGAAAACGGAAGGGTCTCCCCCTAGGGCAAGCCTCCTAAGGCCTTCCACCTCCCAAGACTTTCAACCTCGCTCGTGGGAAGGAGGTTGCATAGTGGAGGAGGAAATCCCCCCCAACTAGCAACTGACAGGTGATGAGGAGAACCCAATTACCTATCATCTGGAAGCAGATCACTTGGAGCTTCTCTTTGACATCCGGMAACGGTAGGAMGAGCAGGTGCATGGCCAAAGGAMAATCCACCAACGATTGGATCTCTTGTTCGAGGCCCTCTCAGATGCCCCACCACAAGCACAATGCCCCACCTACAAGCAGAAGTTCGTCCCGGTCTACACCGCCCAGGGACATCCAGGTTCCCCAAAGACTTGACCCGACCCACCCCTAACTCTGGTTCTTGTCAATTTCAATTTTCAGAATGAATAGTGATTATCTGTTTACTCTTTTTTACAGTTGTATAATCATCTTAGTAATGGCGGTTCTTAATACAGTCTGCCTTAGGCTAGCTAGTGGGAACAAAGCCCCTGTTGAGATTCTCAGCTTTTGCTCAAATTTTTGTAAATTTTTGTAAACAGAACCTCTGTCATTTTAGACATATCACCGCTTGGAGCCACCTGTTCTGGTTTCCCTTTTGTGACGGAACAGGTGGCTGCCAAATGATGCACAAGTGTACACTCATGATGATATAATACAAGGATCTATTTTTATTTAAAAAAAAAAAGAATCTATTAGGTTGGTATTAAATGGTTTAAATATGCATAATAAAGTTTATTTCCTTACTTAATTCCTTATTTGCGAATGTAGAGTGAATGTTTGTGGTGATTAGTGTAAGATGAGTTGCATAAAAGGTGTTGTTTTTTGGAAACCAAACAAATTTCAAAAGGGTTATAATTAGTAGAGTTATTTTATGTTGATGTTGGATAAATGACTATATGTCATTTAATTCTAAATTTTGTTGATATAGATAGGTTCATTGGTTTGTAATAAGATCTTAGTTTAATTTTCATATCATGAGTGCACTTGGTTTTCCCTTATAGTGTGTTTTTTTTTATTGCTTGGCAAAATAGTGGAAATTGTCATTTTGTGGAGCTTAAGCTTTAGTTTCGTTGAAAAATCTTTGTAGTTGCAGTAACTTCGACCTGTAAATCGTTGGTTTCATTTTTTGTTTTGTTCGAAATGCGACATCCAAGATTTGCATGGTTTTAGTTTATAGAATGTGACGTGCTTTATTCAAAACGACAGGTTTTGTTGTTCCTTTTCATTTTCTGGTTAATTTTCAAAAGGATTTTTGTTCACAAGGCAACTCAAATCGATTTTCTCCCTTCAAAGTCAGGCGAAAACCTTGTTCTGCAGTTTCTACCGTATTTTCTCTCTTTGTGCTCATCTGTAATTACACTGTACAGGCTGATGCAACCTTCCTGGAGGAGAACTTTGTTATCCCCCGTGGAACGATCCAGACAAACTGACCATCGTCCAATGGATATGGAACCTTTATGGAAGCTTGTCAAAACTAGTATTAATGACAATTTTGCATCATAGAAATCACTAAGTATTTCCCCGTCACAGTGAACGAGCATAGCATGAGCTGAATCCTAACAATTCAAAGAGCTCACAGGTGAATCTAACAATTCTTTGCTTTTAAATTTTAGGTATGAATCACCTTACTGAAGATCGTGGGAAGCTAGGCGAATACAGGTTGCTTGGAAATATAGCAAAAACAAGCTCATCAAGTCTCGTTTGGCTAATGTTCATGCCCTAATCCCAAATTAAAAACTTGAATTTCACCAATATAAGGGATTGACTGATAATGGATTGCTCTAACATCAATCTAGCCATTGCAAATACATTCACTTTTCAAAAACGATTTTGGTTAGTGCCTCTTTCTTCCTTGCAGGTGTCCATGCACACGATATTTTTATGTTATTGGTTGTTGTAACATTATCTGATAACAATTTTATTTTTATGTTGATGGTTATTGTAACATTATCTGATAAATATTTATTTCAAGAGGGCATTTCTTTATGGATACTATGCAATAGATTTCATAAGATAAAACGATTATATCATATTAACTTACATTTCTAAATTATATTGTCCATTTAAAAACTTAAATGTTATGTAGTATAAACTGAAAATTTCAAGCTGTTTGTAACACAGGACAGCCTCAGGTAGTCCCTCAAGATCAAGTTATAAGAATAATATTTGTGTTTGCAGATTCAAGTTCAGAAATAGTGTGTTTTACATTGAAGATTTCACCTTTTTAAAAAATTGAACACTAATTTTGTTTTTTGGAGTAAGAATTAAATAGTTGATTTTGACTTTTTCTATAACTATGGAGTTTCACAGAAAACAACTCAATTAAGGAAATTTATGAAAACATTTCTAAATCATCTGCTTGATTGATTTTGAATATAGAGGAGGGATAATCAATGGTTGTTTTAATAATCTGTTTTTTAATAATAGCATTGGCTCAAAACCTTAGTATCTGGGGACATTGCTACATGTGGCTTGTTACAAGGATAATAACATTTAAGAGTGCATTTTATGTATCTTTAAAGAATTTTTTTGTATATTTAATGACATTGAACATTTATTTTTTATTTAATGAGGGTTTGAATATAGTAATGATCTAAAATTGAATTTTGAATCAAATGAAAATCAGAGAGTTGTTAAACTTTATCTATTTATTTTCATTATGTATTAAGAGGGAGGGAAGGAAGGAAATATAATTATGAATTAAGAGAGAAAGAAGGAAGGAAAGATAGGTAATTAAGGAGATAGAGGAAGGAAGGAAATATAGATAATTAAGGAGATAGAGGAAGGAAGGAAAGATAGATAGATAGTTAAGGAGATAGAGGATCTAGCCATTCATGTTTTTAGTTTTATAGGACATAATTGAGAATTAATGATGGTTGTAAATTCATATTGAAAGATATAGTATCTTTCATGTGTAACAAAGAGAGACCAAACCATTCTATGTATCTGTAATTAATTTTTCATAGTCATTGAATAAAAAACAATCTAGACAATCATTTTCTAGTTGTCAAGAATTGCATTTTGTAAGGTGTGAGTGGTTATTGTTATGTTAACATTAATAAGTAAGACATGGGCTTGTATCAAGTGGTATCATATAAATATTTAAGATTTTCTAGTTGTCAAGAATTGCATTTTGTAAGGTGTGAATGGTTATTGTTGTGTTAACATTAATAAGTAGGACATGGGCTTGCATCAAGTGGTATCATATAAATATTTAAGTTTCTATATTGAAGGAATGTTAATGCCTTGATCGAAATACTAGATTCGCCCATATTTAGATAACTTTGTGATTTTCTTTAAACTAGAAAAGGAACATGAAGAATGTTCACTTAGTTTTGTAAATATTAAAAGAACCTCAATTATATTTCAAACTTACAAAGTGTGATTTTTATCAAAAGAAGATTTAGTATTTGGGACATATCATTTTTGAGAAAGGAATAACAATGAAACACGTTTTAAAAGAAAGATCATTTATGGGTCTTATTGGTTACTACACAAGGTTAATATAGATATGTTTCCAAATTGCATATCCAAACATGAAATTTGGATATTTTATAAGAAAGATGAAATGTTAAATGGAGAAACTAGCGTGAGGAATGTTTTCAACTATTTAAGAAACTCCTTACAAGTGCATCAATACTGCAAATACAATATATGGATGAATACTTTTTCATATGCACATATGATTGTATAGAACCAATCAGTGGAATCCTCACACAAAATAGTAATTTTATGTGCTCCAAATCTCAAAAAATAAAAATGCATGAGAAAAACTATGCTACTCATCATTTAGAACTTGTTGATATGGTGTAGGCTTTGAAAATGTGAAGGCACTACATGATGAGTCGAAAAATTGAGGTGATAAGAGATCATAACGACTTGAAATATTTATTCGATCAACCAAATTTGAATGCGAGGAAAGCAAAGTTGTAAGTATTCCTTTATAAGTTGATTTTTTCATATCAAACACATAAAGGTAAAAAAATGCACTTAGTAAAAGGATGCATCCAACACAAATATCAACATATCCAAATTAGATTTAAGAAAGATAATCGTCAAAAAACCTTATATAAGATGCACGTTATCTTTAGGTAAAGGAGGTATTGAAGTAGGAAAAGGTAAGAAATATGAATTACATCATATAGAGAATGATTATATCATCCTTTACAAGGATCGAATAAATGTTCCTAAACCTTTGAATTCGAGGAATATCATCATACATGAGAACCATAACATACCATAATCTAGTCATGTGTGTTACTAGAAAACAATTCTAATGATGTGTTACTAGAAAACAATTATAATGATGCGAAAGCAATATAAGTGACATGGAATGAATAAAGATGTAAAGATGTTGTAATGTATACTCCTAGGTGCTTGAATTTTTAACAATTCAAGCTTGAACATCAACATCTAACATCTAGAGAGGTTGTTTAGTGGATACCTCATCCAAAAGAACAAAGTCATAACTGTGGATTTTATTAGCGGTATACCAAGGATTAGAAGGGAACAAGAATCTATCACAATAATAATTTATATATCAAGGATTAGAAAGGAAGAAGAATCTAAGACAATAATAGTTTATAGATTAACTAAAATTTCTCATTTCATTCTAGCCAATTCAACACATAAAGAGACTAAGATAGCATATAATTTTATAAAAGAGCACTCAAATTGCATGGGATATCCAAGGAAAACATTTGTAATAGGGTATGGGATATCACAAAAAAAACATTTGTGATAGAGACACTTTTGGAAATGTATATTCAAGAAACTAGGCACACAATTGAGTTTCATCATTCTATACCATACCATTGGTAGTGTGGGTATCTTTTTTTCATCATCATTTCAAATAAAATTTAAAAATTAATAAAATATTTCAAATCATATTCAAACATATTTTTAAAATAAAATAATTTTTTTATAAATTTAATAAATAATTAATAAAATTATAATTATTAAAAATTATTTAATAATGAAAATATTGAAAAATTAATATAATAATAATTATAAAAAAATATTTAATATATATTATTTAATATTAAATTATTTTATAAATTATAAATTATAATTATTATATAAAAATCTATAGATATCAAACATCTATGAAATAGAAAAACAAGGACACCTCGCTTATTCGGTTATTCCAAAGTAAAATTGGGCATGTAGGGCCTCAAGGAGAATGGAATATGTGGATCTCCTTCACCATTATCCAAACCGAGTAGAAAATACCTTAGACATGGAATATGGGGATCTCCATGGTCATTATTCCACATCGAGTAGAAAATACCTAGAAAAGCTTACCTTGCTTTGAATTTTGTTTGACCGGGGAGTTTGGAAAGAAGCTTCAGCATTAGACTTTTGTGGTATGAATGCCACCATATTTACACGAAAAGGCATACAGCTATTGACAATGAGCAGATTTAATAGGGGTTTAGTGCTTAATAAGTTTTCTATGGACAAGATTAAATAGGGCTGGTATATTCTTAGTAGTCACACAAAATAAATGGATGTGATTTCAATCATTAACTTCTTAGCTATTATAAAGACATCCGTTTATGTGTTTACTTTTTTACATTTACCTAATCATATTTAAAAATTATTTTGATAGCTAACTGATTGCCACCTAAGAGATTAACAAAAATTAATATATTCTTTTAAAGATTCTTTTCAGCCAGCTAGTAATATATATATCAAAAGTTAAATTACCACCTATTTTGTTTTTAAGCATTTTTTTTAAATATCCCTTTCTTATTGCCTTTAGGCCAGTGATTATTGTAATCGGTTCATCTATTTTCCATTAGTTTGACCACTGAAAACGTTTTAATCTAAAGTTTTCTCAAACATCAAACATTTTCCCAAGAGTATTTCAATTTTAATCCTAAGTTTGAATTTGAGATCTTATTTGGCCTCTTTTCGAGGCAAAGGGCATTTTTTTTGTTTTAAACTTAGGAAATCAAGTATAAATTTAAGAACATTCATATAGCTTTGATTTCAGCTAGATTAATGTTGACTTCCTAGTTAACATTAATCTCCAACATTAAAATTTTCAAATTTGAAGCATATATTAATGCCCATGTAAAACTCTAATCCGAGATTCAATAGCATATCAACGTGGCACAACATGTCCACAACTACTCTGGCCACAACCCTTACACTGCTGTTGCCACGACCCTCCATTTTCTATACGTGCCATTTCCTGCTCTTTCTCCCATTCCCTTTCCTGCTCTTTCTTCTTTCTCCCATTTCCTTTCATGCTCTTTCTTTTATAAGTGTCATTTCCTGTGTTTTCTTCCATTCCCTTTCATGCTCTTTCTTCTATTGCTTTCCCTTCTACTTCTACTTCTACCTCTTTCTTCTATGGCTCTCCCTTCTACTTCTACCGGCTCCCCGGCTCCCCAATTCCATCTAGACCAAGTTCGATATTGTAATTTACATTGAACATGTTGAATTACCTGGGTGCTTTGTTGAATTACCTGGAGAACCTGAAACAATAGAGCTAAGAGTTGAACCAGCACCAGGCATTTTGCAGCCAAGATATCCTTTTTGATGGTAAGCTTAAGTTCCCATTTTGCCATTGATTTCTCTCACATTACAAAATTACAAATAAAAGATACTTTTTAATAAGCATGATTACTTGCCCTTTCTTTTCAGGCAAAGACAATTTATGCATATATGGATATCCTACTGAATCATGGGAGGTTAACTTGCCTGTTGAAGAACTCCCACCGGATCTCCCAGAACCTGTTTTAACCTGTTTTAGGTATCAATTTTGCAAGAAATAGCATGCAGCGAAAATATTGGCTTTCCACGGTTGCTCTGCATAGTGATGCTTGGTTGTTTTCCGTTGCTTTCTTCCATGGCGCTAGGTTTAACCAGAATGAGAGGTATTCATTTAGTTTCTATGTTTTTCTGTTTCTAGATATTTTTTTTAGTAGAGAGAAACCAACTAAGACTTTTGATGATAAAATACAAACCATATGGAGGTTCTTCAGCTGCAATTATGTCTACATCATTGTTTGGATGCATAAGACGTGGAGGGATACTGTTTTTGACATCCATCAAACAGTGCTCCTGCATTCATATATTATGGATTCATATCACACAACATCTTTTGAAATGAACAGAAATTGAAGATTCAACTTTGACCAAGAATCAAAAGGAAATCCTCTTACTTCAGTGCGCTTGAATAAAGCTCCTCGGTCATTAATAACAACCTTTGATGCAGCGGTATTTTCATGGTTTGTCTTTAGCCAACAAATATCTTCAACTCTTCGAAATCCCCACTGAAATATGCCAATAACAGAAAATCAAGTCTATGAGATTCCAGACTAAAGTTTACAAGATTAAATTGAGACAACCAAGAATAATTAGCAATCCAGTTTTTACCTTCTTGAAACAATGGCGGTCCTCTTCAAGACCTTCGCCAGAGCCAACCCAAAGAAAAACAAAGGAATGAGAATCTGCGATATCCTGAAAGCAAAAAGATGAAACATCAGTTACCAAGTTTGGAAAAAACTAAAACCCAAGTTCAAATTTCCATGGGAGAAGCTATGTGTTATACAGCCAGGTTGGTAGCAGTGTCGAATTTTTTTTTCCAATTCGATTTAAAAAAAGAAAAAGAAAATTCCGATTTGAATTTTTATTTTCAAATGTTTTTCAGAGATTTGAAGCTTCCAGAATTCACTTAAAGGCGTGCCTCATTTGAGGGTTTTGTAAGCATGGAGCATTTACAGTTATTTTTAGTACCTGGAGGATTTTATGGTTTCCTTGTAGATGTGTCACATATAAAGTTTTTTCTGGTGGTCCTGAGGAATGATTATCTTCTCACTCTGCTTGAATTTTGGTAAAGTGATATGTTGAGTTCATATTAGCATTACTAAACATCCTGTATAATGTTGTTGGATGAATGATTATATGCCTTATGATAATACCTCGATTCGGAGGTTCCTGATTTCTTCCCAAGTCCAGTAGTCCTCGAACGTACTCCTCCATGGGAGGATCTATGAGAATTGCATCGAATTTGGTCCCGAATAGCTGTGGAGAAAGCACCGTCTCATGCAGATCGCATTTCAAGTACACCGGATTGAAGGGGCGTTGCGCATTGAGCTCGTCCTTAATTTTCATGAGCTCCTTCAGCTGAAGGTAGTCCTCTGCCACCACGGACATATCTGCGTTTCTGATAAAGTTCTGTGGCCGGGCGCCAGTGTCAACAAAATGCTGCGCGTATTCGTTTTGCTCGGCCCTTGTGGGCACCCTCCGATATTGAGAACGCCCCCAACTTTGATAATTTCTTTGCAATTTCTTTGCATTTATAACGATATTGAGAACGCTCCCAACTTTGATAACTTCTTTGCATTTATAAATGTATCGGTTAATTTGTTTACTTTTTAACATTTACCTAATCATATGATTACCACGTTTAAATTATTAACTTTTAAAAAATTTAAGAATTTTTTTAAAATTATTAACTTTTAAAATTTTTAAGAATTTTTTTAATTTACAGTAAATCTTTCAGCGTTCACCAGCCTCGAAGAATTAACCGCTGTGCTAGTTATAAAATCTAACACAGAAGTTTGTGTAATGATTATAAAAAATTGTAATACAGTCCCAGAACTAAATATAAAAGGTTGCAATGTTTGATCCTCTAAGAAAATTATTCTATTTGAACACAAGACAGTCAATTATATATTTGTGTCGCTAAATAACGGTGATAATATTTTCACAAATGTTTTTAAATGTAAATAAAATATTTCATTTGTTTGTGTACTCAATAATAATTAATACCTGGTAAACTAACAAACAGATTATTATGCTGCTACTCTTTGAACGCAAGCCAATCATTTACATACCTGAAAGATTAAACACGATTCTTCTTATGGCCATCTTTGGGTTGGAACACTAAGTGCAAAATGTCTTTTATGAAAACTTAGTGGTTACATTTAAAATTATGGTTGCTTTTTGTATATTTGGGTTTGGAAAGCAAAAGATTATTAAAATTAAAATTTTATGGTATTCTTTGCATATTTGATGTAAAATTTTCCACTTGTAACACTAATCGTAGATGGGAGAGTGCGCCTTTTCAACCCAGTAAACTATTAATTAACATAGATCGTGCCATTTTTTTCGAGAATATAGTAGGTTCGATGTATTTATTCTAGCGTATTCTTACTATCATTGTTGTCATGTGACATATAATAATTATTAAAGAATTATTTATCAGTTTTCATCACTGTAATTATCCGGCTTAGATTATAGATATTTCAAGATAATAAATGTATATCCAACATGGAGTAAATATGTCTATCCAATGAAAAGTTTCATTTAGGTCACTATCACTAAAATAGGAATTGGTGGTGTATGTAACAAAAATGGATTTCAAGTTAGGCATTCAAATCGATTATATCCCCTTAATTGGCAAGTATTACCATTACCCCTCAATTGACAATGACCATCATTTTCTTTAATACTTTTTGTTAGAATGAAAGTCAGGAATCTTTTTAAAGATTTAGTGAAGTGTAAAGCACTTCACATGTGGGGGAACTATTTTTTAATAGTTAAATTTATAGTTATTTTTGTGTGTATTCAATTTAGAATCTATGTAATTGTTGGTTTAGGACTCACTATGTCTTTTTCTCATAGAAAATTTCTCCATATATATTAAATATAAGTTGTACTCTGTTTATAAGTTGTTCTCAAAACGGAGTACTAGTGTGCAAGTACATAGTCATCTAATGAGTCTTCACCATACAAAAACTAACACCCCCTATCAGGTAGTGTTAAATCAAAGTGAGTTCAAAAATTACATTACATACAACCTTTCTATGATAGTCCATATAGTCCCAAATCTAAAAGCCTAGATTTCATCAAGTGAAAATAAAAAGAAATCATATACAAGATATAGTAATAACCATCCACATCCCTCTAGGGCCAGGCAGCTCAGGTATAAAGGCAAAGTGTTAGTGGGGGGCCCTCCTGACCATCCTTCCATTTGGAATAATGTATCCTTCCTTCCGGGACCAATAGGGCTTTCTTCGAGAGTGAATTAGTAGCCTCGTTATCTTCCCTATAGATATGATCAAACTTTAAATATTTGAATAGGGGAAAAGGGACCTTATCTTCTACTTCCAACCTGCTTCCAACTTGTAAGAGATGTAACACAAAGTTTGCACTTGTTTTTTATCCAGTCAATCACAATCTTAGAATCCCCATGTACCTGAAGTTGTGCAATATCAAGTCTAGAGGCTAAAGTTAAGGTGGCCCAAGCACCAAGGAGCTCGACCCTCGTGTTCGAACCCAATCCACAGTTGAATGTCCACCTGTAGATAGTGGTCTCTCCAATCTTAATAATACCACCAGCTCCACTCATAGTGCCATTGTTTTGCGACGCACCATCAAACCAAACAACATTTCAAAAAACTAAATCAGGCGGTTTCCTAATCCTTTTGGGAATAAATTTTGTAAGCGCACCTGTGCCTACCTTCAGTCCACGGATCTGAGATAATGCCCCCTGAACAGATGGTGTAGTTGATTCAAATATAAACTTATTTCTAATCAACCATATAGTCCAGCAAGTCACAACAGCTAAACTGTAATTGTTCTTCTCCTTCTTCAACCAGTTATCAAAACACTATATCAATGAATTGCCTCCCCATACTGTATTGAAATTATATTCAAATGCCAAATATTTCCATATCTCGAGTGTGAAAGGGCAACAAACCATGATATGAAGGATCGTTTCCTCCTCTCTAAGACACAGAGAACAGATGCTCGGTCCTTCCCAACCTCTCCTCCTCAGATTTTCCCAGGTGAGGACTTTATTTTCCAACACAAGCCATAAAATCAATTTTATTTTTAGGGCGATCTCCCATGTCCAGAAGGTCCTTTGCCAGCCAATGATTGGAACTGTCCAGTATTCCCAAGCTAGTGTATTGTATATATTTTTTACTGTTAAGACCCCAGAGTGGTCTCCACCTATCCAAATAAGTACATCGACTACACGTTGTAACTGAATACCCGAGAGTATAAGTTCTTTGCAGTATGCAGTCCACTCAGCCACCAAATTTCCAGTAAGCTCCAACTCCTCACATGAACTCCATTGATTTGTAATAAAACCACAGGAGGACTGCACATATGCTTGGTATAACAAATTAATATTACATGCCTTGAGTGCCCCCCATAGGTCGTTCGATAATAGAGAAGACCAGTCCAATCCTAGGATTTTATCCAACCCGATTAAGATTGAGTGACCATTCCCTGGCTGCCAGCTGATCCATCAGGTAATAATAGGAAGAGATTTCATTATATTTTTTCAAACTTGAGAGGCCCCCGATTGGATGGGCGAGGAAAATCTAAGCCAAGTTTCCACTGAGTGATATGGGAAGTATTTATATTTTAGCACATTATGCCAGATCCCTTCTTTAAATAGTGCACACCATAAAAAATTTGCAGCCAAGGCACAACTAAACAAAAAGATATTCCTAAAGCCCCAACCACCAAGGTCTTTTGGTTGAGATAAAGTCTCTCAGTTGCAAAGATGTATCCTTTGTTTTCTCCCCCCTCCTACCCAAAGGAAATCAAACATAATCTTGTGAATCTTTATTAGTACTGAAACCGGTACCACCGCCAATGCCAACCAATACACTGACTATGTTTCCAGAACTGATTTTACTAAGATATATCGGCCACCCAAAGTTAGCCAGCGATTACACCATTGGTTTATCCGCTTTTCAAATTTAATTAACAGCCACCTCCAATTAGAGAAAATACTCTTACCATGTTTTAAATGATATCCCATATTACGAAAACCCACAGCCAAATCCAAAAAATTGTAATCGAATAGTATTCTATATACAACCAGTGAGTCCTCAAGGATCCCATCATAATGGAAAGTTGATTTTTGAGGATTGATCCTTAATCCCAACGCACAACAAAAAGATTCCAGAATAGACTTAATCACCTGCCATTCCTCCACAACATCTTTATACATGGTTAGTACGTCGTCAACAAAAATAAGATGAAGTATTTTGATATTCCTAGAAACTTTAATACCTGGAAGTTTTCCTTCCACCTGACCCTTTTTTAAAAGAAGACTAATACACTCCATAATAAGAATAAAAAGCAGGGGCGAAAGAGGACATCCTTGACGTAACCCATGCTGACGTAACCCATTCTCACTTGTGAAAAATGAAGTGACCTCCCCATTGATCAATGTCGCAAAGGAGGAACTGACCACGCAACTCATAATCCATTGTACAGAATGTAAACTGAAGCCAGTTTGAACTAGAATCAGGCGCAGAAAATCCCAGTTTACATAGTCGTAAGATTTTCTAAGGTCCAGTTTGAGAATCAAGGGTTTTTGTTTTCTGGTCTTTATACTATGGATGCACTCGTGTGCAGTACCAATAGCATCCAATATTTGTCTTCCTTTTAAGAAACCAAGATGGTTACAAGTTAACTCCCTTGAAAGAACTAGTTTGATCGTGTTTTCTATAACTTTGGAAACCAGCTTATAACAAAGGTTGCAAAGGGAAATAGGTCTAAAATTTTGAAAAGATTGTGGATTATTCTCCTTTGGGATCAGCACCAGAAAGGTCGTGTTAAGAGAGTCTCTGAGCCTCCCTCTCACCCTTCTATCTTCCACTAGATCCAATAAATCATCCCCCACCACATCAAAAAAATTAATATAGAATTCAGTCGTTCGGGCCTAGACTCTTATCAATTGAGAAAAGTTTTAAAATTTCCCAGATTTCCTATTTGGTTACCGGTTTGTCTATTTGCCCAGAATCCTCAATAGTAACAAAGCGGGGATAAACTCGTGCTAGTTCCAACTGTAGCTCATATGATATAACATGATATTTTGTAAATAACTTCTTAAAATATATTTTTTCCTCCTCCTTTATTTCATCTTGTCCTCTGTGAACCTGTCCCACTTCATCCCCGATTTCCCATATGTGTTTTTTATTCCTCTTCGCACTTTCCATCTTATGGAAAAACTTAGTGTTACGGTCGCCACTTTTAAGCCAAATAGCCCGACTTTTTTTCCTCCATTGTTCTTCTTCAATCAGTAAGAGTTGATTTCGTTCTGTTTCCAAAGTCTTTAGTCTGTTGTCGCTAGTTCCCGATCTTGGTAAAGAAGCTATAACATTCCTGATCTCTCCCTCCAAAGTAACAAGTCTTCTTTGTTGTTTCGCCCTTTTCAATTTTCCCCATGACTTTATCCGGGCCTTTAAGGTTTTTAATTTCCACAAAAAACGTGCATTGTACATCAGATTCTACTGATAAAAAAGGATCATTCCAAACTTCCTTTACAATGAACTCAAAATAATCCTCAAATAACCAGGTAGGATTTAGTTTGAAAGGAAACGCTAAAGGATAGGATTGATAATCGAAATGAACCACCACCAACGCATGGTCGGATACGAAAGGAAGCTCCACCCATGCCCGATACCTACCCATCTCTCTAAAAAGATCTTCTGATATAAGTATGAAATCCAACCTTTTTGATATCAGATCCAACCCACCCCTACCATTTTTCCAAGTCAGCGTCGTAGCGACCGGATCCAAATCAATCAAGTGATGAGCCAACATCAAATCTTTAAAATAATCTGCCATTTTATCCAGATGAGCAGACGCTCCCCAAACTTCATTCGTGCCAGTGGTAAAGTTAAGATCACTTGGAAGAATTAGGTTTTTAGTATCAAGAAGCCCCCCCAAAGCCAGCATGTCCCAAAATCTCTTCCTCTCCACGCAGGGCCCATATACATTTAAAATACAATAATCTTGTTTATTAATCAAAGAGGATCCTTTGAGCAAAATGCCCCCTTCACACATAAAAGGAGCTAAGGAGAATTTTTTTGGGTCCCACGCAACCAAAAGCCCACTTGAATTTCCAACAGAATCAACTGCACAGATATACCAAGTAGGAACGAAAGATACCATAAATCTACGAGTCGTCTCCTCATCAACCAGAGTTTCTTGTAACAATATTACATCAGGTTTAACCTTCCTAAACAATCTACGCATGGAGGCTAGTTTTAGGGTCCCCCCCACCCTGCGTATGTTAAGAGTTAAAAGTATCACGACTTGCCATGGGCAAGGGCCTCCATACCTCTAAGCGGACCATAATTTGAAACAGTTGAAGAAACATCGACAGGAGGGTTTGTCGAGAGGTTCACACGCTTCCGGGCACTTCTCGTCTTGATTAGAGAGGTCTCCAAACCCAGTCCTCTGGATCATGAATAACTAGTATATGACCCCCCACCATGGAGTTGTGCAAGATTTATCCCATCTGAAGTACCCGGTAAAGTCAGTAAACAATTTCCATGATGTATCGAGAGTGGCACAGACGATTCTACCTCTTGAATAAGAGGAATAAGTGATTCCAGAGTCTCCCCTAGAGTGCAATCACTAGGTTCTTATTCTCGGTATCCAGGGAGAAAAAAAGTGTCAGCCCCACCCAGAGTATCCCCAACCCAAGGGATTTTGTGTGGGTCACATGGAGTAGCAGTCGAGGCCCCTACCTCCAAAAAAGATGTTGGACTACGAACATGAGCGCCAGGTTTTGTCCGAGAGTTTAGGACTCTAACCAAGTCAGGGCACATGGTGGCACCCACCGATTCCATACTAGGAGTCTCAAGGGTAGGAAAATCCTTCCTAGAAGGAGACTGTTCCTAAGTAGGTCCTGAGACCCTCAATTCAATTTGTGTGGGGACTATTGCGGTAGAAACAGGTTTAGAACCTGACAAACACAACTTATCCAAAGTGATATTTTCCAGGGTAGTTAGAGAATTGAAAAAACTAGGGCAGTGAGTTCTCA